>WBZZ01003759.1:37500-40000 GCA_019918135.1 Paulinella micropora | reverse complement strand
AGACTAGCGGCTTGTCACTCCTAGAGTTTTTCAAACAATCGCAATGACAGTAGTTTGCTTAGACACTTGTACAAAATATACACCTTAGTTCATCAGTAGAATGCACAATGATTTCAAGCATTTCGTTCTCAACTATTGCTTATGTCTATTACCAAACGATTGTGGAGCATACACACAAATTACATGGACCCAACATCTAACTTTGCAATCACTTTTCCAGTATACTTGAAGTAAGAAAAATAAGAATTTGTTCGAATGTTTCTGGTCCCAAATTATATATGTGTATCATAGGCCTCCATTGGTATCGCTATATACCCACTAGATTATAATGACAGCTTTTGATGTTATAGGTCTGTCATTCTTTTGCCGATGTAAGGCTCCCTCGTAAAACACACAAGTAAATCAAATAAAAAGAACATAATGGAGGAAAAGCCCCCCCCCTCCCCCCCCCCGGCCCGGGCAAAGGGAAAAAGAAAACGAAAGAAAGAAAGAAAGAAAGAAAGAAAGAGAGACAAGGAGACACCCTTCAGCCGTTTCTAGCTCGCCAACAACAACAACAACAACATTAACAAAAAAAAAAAAAAAACAAAAAAAAAAAAAAAGAAGAAGAAGAAGAAGAAGAAGAAGAAGAAGAAGAAGAAGAAGAAGAAGAAGAAGAAGAACGAGAGGGAGAAGGAGAAGGAGAACGAGAGGGAGAAGAAGAAGAAGAAGAAGAAGAAGAAGAAGAAGAAGAAGAAGAAGAAGAAGAAGAAGAAGAGGAAAAAGAAGAAGAAGACGAAGAAGAAGAAGAAGAAGAAAAAGAAGAAGAAGAAGAAGAAGAGAAGAAGAAGAAGAAGAAGAAGAAGAAGAAGAAGAAGAAGAAGGAGAAGAAGAAAGAGAGAATGAAGGAGGAGACGCTCTTCAGCCGCCGCCGCCAGACGCCATGCTACAACAACGCATACATATATACATACATTCATTCATACATACATACATACAAATACATACAAATACATACAAATACATACAAATACATACATACAACATACATACATACATAAATAACATGCATAGCATACACACATACATACACGCATACTTACACACATACATACACATCATACATACCTTTCAAGCAGCTTTTCGCGCGCTACACGGGAACTGCAAGCACAGGTACATATAAATACATTTGCATACATCCATACATACATATACCCCCCCCCCCCCGTGCGCTAAAAAGTATAACATCATGAAGTGGTTCCATTCGGATGGCAATGTTGCAATAGATCCCCTCATACGGTAATTCCAAAAAAATACTAATCTACACAATGAAAAGTGGGGCAAACCACTTTCAGACTGGTGCCAGTATGATTGTAATCATAGGGGATCCGATCTCGCTGTAACCCCCCCCCCCCCCCACCCCCTCCCCCCCCCACCCCCACCCCCGCGCAATCAAAAACACACGGAAAAATCATCGTAATCTTGGGTGAATTCCCAGTTTCTCGGAGTTTTTGGACAAGCAAATCCCTAGAAACTGCACAGGGAGTCTCTCCGGAGATTGAACATATTATTTCTAATGTTTTTTATCCATGATTCCGGGAAAAAAAATTGAAAATGTCATTTTTACGTCACTTGAACATCGACCATAATGTGACCAAGGCATCAAAATGTTTAAGAGCATATCGCTCAACTCTGAGGCTTGACGGTTGGTGGCGGAAGGAAGGTTGAGTGTGTGTGTGTAAGGCGCCGGGGCGGGGAGGGGGGGGGGGGGGGGGGGGTTTGGAAGGAGGGGAAGAGGGTAAAAGTAGGGAGGAAAAAGGTAAAGGAGAAGAAAATATTTGAAACTGTTGTACGACACTGCAAGTAAGATTCAAGTGGTCCTGAATATTTACTCATTCATTTATTCATTTATTTGCATGGTATTGTATTGTTTTGAACTGTCTTGTATTGCATAGTATAATAATGGTACCGGAGTAGGGGCACGAAGACGGTGTCAAGATAAGTCTGGACAAAGAGAGAACCTGGCCACAATAATAATAATAATAATAATAATAATAATAATAATAATAATAATAATAATAATAATAATAGTAATAATAATAATAGTAATAATAATAATAGTAATAATAATAATAATAACAATAATAATAATAATAATAAGAATAATAATAAGAATAATAATAATAAAAGACCACAGTTGTTGTTGTTGTTGTTGTTGTTGTTGTTGTTGACGGTATCAAGATAAGTCTGGACCTAGAGAAGTTGTTGTTTGTTGTTGCAGTTGCTGCTGCTGTTGTTGTTGTTGTTGTTGTTGTTGTTGTCGTGGTTGTTGTTGTTGTTGTGGTTGTTGTGGTTGTGGTTGTTGTGGTTGTTGTGGTTGTGGTTGTTGTGGTTGTTGTGGTTGTTGTGGTTGTCGTCGCTGTCGTTGTTGTTTTTGTTTTTGTTGTTGTTTTTGTTGTTGTTGTTGTTGTTGTTGTTGTAGTTGTGGTTGTCGTCGTCGTCGTCGTTGGGGGGTGCAAAA
>WBZZ01003758.1:182500-185680 GCA_019918135.1 Paulinella micropora | reverse complement strand
ATCATAGATAGCATAGTATAGTATAGTATAGTATATTAATAGTATATTAATAGTATAGTATAGTATAGTATAGTATAGTATAGTATAGTATAGTATAGTATAGTATAGTATAGTATAGTATAGTATAGTATAGTATAGTATAGTATAGCATAGCATAGTATAGTATAGTATAGTATAGTATAGTATAGTATAGTATAGTATAGTATGTATAGATAGTAGAGTAGAGATAGTTTAGTATAGTATAGTATAGTATAGTATAGTATAGTATAGTATAGTGTAGCATAGTATAGTATAGTATAGTATAGTATAGTATAGTATAGTGTAGTATAGTGTAGTAGAGTACAGTATAGTATAGTATAGTATAGTATAGTATAGTATAGTATAGTATAGTATAGTATAGTATAGTATAGTATAGTATAGTATAGTATAGTATAGGATAGTGTAGTATAGGACAGTATAGTAGTATAGTAGTATAGTATAGTAAAGTATAGTATAGTATAGTATAGTATAGTATAGTATAGTATAGTGTAGTAGAGTACAGTATAGTATAGTATAGTATAGTATAGTATAGTATAGTATAGTATAGTATAGTATAGTATAGTATAGTATAGTGTAGTATAGGACAGTATAGTAGTATAGTAGTATAGTATAGTATAGTATAGTATAGTATAGTATAGTATAGTATAGTAATAGTATTAGTATTAGTAATAGTAGTATTAAAAGTAATAGTATAGTATAGTATAGTAGTATAGTATAGTATAGTATAGTATAGCATAGTGTGGTATAGTATAGTATAGCATAGTATAGCATAGTATAGTATAGTAATAGTATTAGTATTAGTATAGTATTATTAAAAGAAAAGTACAGTATAGTATAGTATAGTATAGTGTAGTATAGTGTAGTATAGTATAGTATAGTATAGTATAGTATAGTATAGATAGTATAGTACAGTACAGTATAGTATAGTATAGTATAGTATAGTATAGTATAGTATAGTATAGTATAGTATAGTATAGTACAGTACAGAAGAGTATAGTATAGTATAGTATAGTATAGTATAGTATAGTATAGTATAGTATAGTATAGTATAGTATAGTATAGTATAGTATAGCATAGTATAGTATAGGATACTACAGTATAGTATAGTATAGTATAGTATAGTATAGTATAGTATAGTATAGTATAGTATAGTATAGTGTAGTATAGTGTAGTATAGTATAGTATAGTATAGTATAGTATAGTATAGTATATTATAGTATATCACAGTATAGTATATCACAGTATAGTATAGTATAGTATATATATAGTATAGTATAGATAGTATATATATAGTATAGTATAGTATAGTACAGTACAGTATAGTATAGTATAGTATAGTATAGTATAGTATAGTATAGTATAGTATAGTATAGTATAGTATAGTGTAGTAATAGTATTAGTATTAATAGTATTGATAAAAGTAATAGTATAGTATAGTATAGTAGAGTATAGTATAGTATAGTATGGTATTGTATAGTATAGCATAGTATAGTATAGTATAGTATAGTATAGTATAGTATAGTATAGTATAGTATAGTGTAGTAATAGTATTAATAGTATTGATAAAGTAATAGTATAGTATAGTATAGTATAGTATAGTATAGTATAGTATAGTATGGTATTGTATAGTATAGCATAGTATAGTATAGTATAGTATAGTATAGTATAGTATAGTATAGTATAGTATAGTATAGTATAGTATAGTATACTAAGTATAGTATACTAGAGTATACTATACTAGAGTATAGTATATAGTATAGTATAGTAATAGTATAGTATAGTATAGTATAGTATAGTATAGTATAGTATAGTATAGTATAGTATAGTACAGTACAGTATAGTATAGTATAGTATAGTATAGTATAGTATAGTATAGTAGTATAGTATAGTATAGTATAGTGTAGTAATAGTATTAGTATTAATAGTATTGATAAAAGTAATAGTATAGTATAGTATAGTAGAGTATAGTATAGTATAGTATGGTATTGTATAGTATAGCATAGTATAGTATAGTATAGTATAGTATAGTATAGTATAGTATAGTGTAGTAATAGTATTAATAGTATTGATAAAAGTAATAGTATAGTATAGTATAGTATAGTATAGTATAGTATAGTATAGTATAGTATAGTATAGTATGGTATTGTATAGTATAGCATAGTATAGTATAGTATAGTATAGTATAGTATAGTATAGTATAGTATAGTATAGTATAGTATAGTATACTATAGTATAGTATACTAGAGTATAGTATACTAGAGTATAGTATAGTATAGTATAGTAGTATAGTATAGTAAGTATAGTATAGTATAGTATAGTATAGTATAGTATAGTAGTATGGTATAGTATGGTATAGTATAGTATAGTATAGTGTAGCATAGTATAGTATAGTATATATAGTATAGTATAGTATAGTATAGTATAGTATAGTATAGTATAGTATATATAGTATAGTATAGTATAAGTATAGTATAAGTATAAGTATAGTATAGTATAGTATAGTATAGTATAGTATAGTATAGTATAGTATAGTATAGTATAGTATAGTATAGTAATAGTATAGTATAGTAAGTATAGTATAGTATAGTATATTATAGTATAGTATAGTAAGTATAGTATATCACAGTAATGTATAGTTATATAGTATAGGTATAGTATAGTATAGTATAGTATAGTATAGTATAGTATAGTATAGTATAGTATAGTATATAGTATAGTACAGTATAGTACAGTATAGTATAGTATAGTATAGTATAGTATAGTATAGTATAGTATAGTGTAGTAATAGTATTAGTATTAATAGTATTGATAAAAGTAATAGTATAGTATAGTATAGTAGAGTATAGTAGAGTATAGTATGGTATTGTATAGTATAGCATAGTATAGTATAGTATAGTATAGTATGGTATAGTGTAGTAATAGTATTAATAGTATTGATAAAAGTAATAGTATAGTAATAGTATAGTATAGTATAGTATAGTATAGTATAGGTATAGTAATAGTATAGTATGAGTATAGTAATTGTATAGTATAGATAGTATAGTATGTATAATATAGTATAGTATAGTATAGTATAGTATAGTATAGTATACTATAGTATAGTAATAGAGTATAGTATACTAGAGTATAGTATAGTATAGT
>WBZZ01003758.1:172500-175000 GCA_019918135.1 Paulinella micropora | reverse complement strand
TTGATGATGACGCTTTTGATTTCTCGTCTATTTCTGATCGATCCAGCCTTCTCCTTTTCCGCCTGGCATCGCCCGCAGCGCGTACCGGCTCGACACTGTCAGCCTGCTCAGCAGCATCACCAAAGACAGACAATACTCTCTGAATAAGCACTACCTTGGTGCCACTTCGCCTCTGCCCCTGCTCTGATAGCCACGACTTCAGCTCTTTCACGGTTGCCTTTTTTAACCCATCCTCAGTTGGGTCATCAGCGAGAATTGCAGAAACTCTGAGATGTGGAGCGGGAAAACGATTTTCATCATGCAAATCATGAGCCCTCTTAGCCTCTTCGCTCAAAAGCTGTGCCCCGTACCATGGCGGATGGTTTGGGGCCTTACCCTCACTGACGAAATTGGTTCGGGCAACCCACAGCCTCTCCTCGTCCGACAACTTTTCAACGTCCTCTTGGGCAGCAGCGCGATCTGCAGGCACTGCCCACACATCCTCTGGCATCGTCAAGCACACGAAAATGAGCCTCCCATCTAAACACAGACTTGTCTGCCATTGCAAAATGACCAAGCCTACCTGGTAAATCGCCCTCCCCATCCAACCCGTCCCAAACAATCCGAGTTAGCTCGGAGTGGTGCAGAACCTCTGCAAACCACTCTTGCTCCTCCTTGGAGCAATACTTTTTGGCTAAAAATGTGACGTCCTTTTTGATCTTGGGCGTCACCCATTGCACGTTGGGCAACTTCTTTGGGCGGTCGGACGCTGCAACAATACACACAAGAATGAATACGCAAGTATAGAGATGATGATTCTTACTAGGCTCTTTGATGTAGGGGATTATATCCGCGCCATCCGGACTGTCGTCCACACCGTGCCAATGCTTTTGCGCATCGCCTCACGTTTTCACTCTAACCCTTGGCATGAACTTACTCTCTTCTGTCCCGGCTGAGTACTTCCAAGCTAATGGTCTATTCCAGTACTTAAGACTAGGATTAATGTTCTCGGCAAAGTAACCCTCCCAATCAAATTCCGATTGCAAAATCAGAAGACAGTATGACTCTCTGTTTTGCTTGAACCCTAACATGAGCTTGAAAAGGGCCTGAGCGAAATTGGTGGTCATGAGGGCCGTGTTATAGCCAAGGTAAAGAAGAACAAAAAATTCTGGTCCTGAATGGAATGAGAGTGTTTTGTGACCATCCTATGCGTCTCTATGTCTGCCCTCCAAGTCTTTCGAATGATGTGGCACAGAAACATCATGGTTGTGTCTGCCGTGTTTTCAATACCTCCATCCCAGTCTATGTACAGTTTGATCGCCGCCTTAGTGCGGGGGTGAAACATCTCCCACCGCAACAGCCAGTACAGAAAAGTAATATTTGAGTTGGGAGTGTGGGCGATATTGGGCAAGTGACACAAGGTAAAGTTTTTGTCGTGTGCGTACATAGTGGCTCCCCCAGCATGAATCCGGACTACGTACCTGTCCTTAAAGTCGGAGGAGCCGCGGGAGCATCAATGCAACTGGAATGGTCGGGTCATGTCAATCGTCATGGCTGTAACTCTCTAAACGTCCTTGCTCCTGAAATGGGGGCAACAATGAAAACCCAAAGTGCGACTGAAATGATTACCCTTCCACCGAACGCCCTAGGCTCCCACGCCTCTGAGCACGGTGAAGCTTGTTGTGTATCCGATTGCGCATCTCCAATGATCGGCTTCTGCTTTTGACTTAAACCTACACGTTAGGAATAAACCCTTATGAAAGAAAAAAAGAAACAAAAAAAACTAAAAACACAAGGACTAAAAACGGAATGAATACCCTGATCGGTGATCTGCCGCAAGTTCGGTACAGAGGGCACACTTAGAGAAATCGCCTTTGCATATCGGCTTCACCCTCCCGAATTCTGCACGCCATACTTTGCGAACCAAGCTCTCACTGGGACTTTCGTCTGAAACCGGACCAGTCAACACAAGCCTCGACTGGGCTGGCCTCCATTCGGCGCAGACGTGCGCATAAATGGTAGGGAAGTCCATCGTGTCTTGAAGGTGGAAAAAGCCATCCGCGATGGACTCACCCTCTTGATCAACAAAAAACCGCTGGTGTAACAGTGCCCACGTTAGGTCTTCATTGGGCGATTCGGCTCTTCCATAGTCCCCAGAATAAGTATGATCATCACCAAGACCTTTCATAGCTCTTTTCATAGTCCTCTCACCCACCCCGTGCAGTTTCCATCCCCATAGTACGACAGACCCTAGCTCCTTTATATTTGTATTGTATCTTGCCCTGTACTGTTTCCATGCTCTGCAGCATTCCACCTACCCATCCTGCTAGCTCGGACCTGTTTAGCTGTACTGAGTCAGTTCTAGCCTTGACTGCTGCAAAAGGATCTATCCACTTGTGGCATTGTAAACGCTCGCAGCATGTCTCGCCTATCTTCTTCTGCAGCTCTGGCCAAGTACAGCCTAACCATTTCTTGAAACTGTTTGGCAGTGTTTCCTTCCCTGTTTTAGTTCTTCTTCTTT
>WBZZ01003758.1:72500-170000 GCA_019918135.1 Paulinella micropora | reverse complement strand
AAAGAGGGCGGGGGAGGAAGCACAAAGAAGAGTAGAGACACGAGACCAGTGCAGAGGTACACAGAGGAACAAGCAGAAACAAAAAAGAAAAACAACAAGCGAAAGGAGAGGGATGGTGACAAGCAAGAGACAGACAAGGCAGAGACAGGCGAGAAGACAAAGAAAAACAAAAAACAAAAGACAAGCGAGAAGAAGGAAAAGCAAACAAGCGAAAAGACAAAAGAAAAGACAGGCAAGAAAGAGAAGACAGCTGCAGGTAAGAAGGATAAGGCAGGCAGGAAGAAAGACAAGACAGACAAGCAGGGAGACAAAACAGGCAAGAAGAAAGAGGAGGCAGACCAGAAGGAAGACAAGACAGAGGAAGACAAGACAGAGGAAGACAAGACAGACAAGAAAGAAGAGGCAGGCAAGAAGAAAGGAAAAGGAAGGAAGAAAGACAAGACAGACAAGCAGGGAGACAAGACATGCAAGAAGAAAGAGGAGGCAGACCAGAAGGAAGACAAGACAGAGGAAGACAAGAAAGAGGAGGCAGGCAAGAAGAATGGAAAAGGAAAGAAGAAAGCTATAGAGAGAATTATTGACAGAAGAAGAGCGATAAAAAAGACAAAAAGAAATAGAAGCGATAGCGGAAAAAGCAGCCAAAGCTGATAAGGAACAAAAAGAAGAACAGCAGAAGCAAAGAGAGGAGCAAGCTCAAAAGGATGATAAGAAGAAAAAAGACGATCAAAAAAAAAAGATGCAGAAGAAAGAGAAGCAGAAGAACAGAGACAGAAGGAAGATGAGAAAGAGAAGTCAGAAAGGCAGGCGGCACTCGATTCCATTGATAAGCTCAAGGTGGATGTCGTGGGCCCTTCGATTACCATGGAGAGCATGCAGAAGGAGTACCATTGCAGGGCGACGACCAACTACTCCTTCGCGGAAGGCGAGTCATCTGTACTAGCGTCCCCCCCTCTCCCCTCCCTGTCTTTCTCTATCTCTCCCTCTTTTGTGTTTCTCATTGTTCATTATTCACTTGCCATTAGAACGCCGTTGGAGTATCAAACGACAGGCCAAAATCCCAGCAGGGGATTTATGGCAGTGTTACAGTCGCTGAAGGCCAAGAATTTAAAGAACATAATCTTGGAGCCGGGCATCAATCTCGTCACCAGGGAAGGTGAGGAGGTGATTTCTTGCGGGTACAACGTAGTCTATTTGCTCTGTCGCTCATTTCGTTGTGTGTGTGTGTGTGCGCGCGCGTTTTGCTCTGTGGCTCATTTCGTTGTGTGTGAGATCTTGTGTATGTGTGTGTGTGTGTGTGTGTTTCCCCCAGAGCAACGGTGAAGCTATCCAAACAGTTTATTAACAAACAGAACCCCGACATCACTAATATAACGAAGACGCTTATGATTTCTCGTTCTGTGCAAGATCCGGAGACGGGGAAGAAGTTCCGGCAGTTTCAGTTTGCATCGTTAACCATCGTTGACGCCTTGAGGTCAAGGGGAGCTGGACGAGCGGACCCTGTCGTGTGGGAAAAGCAGATCCTTCCTGACTTGAATCTGATGAAGCCATCCGAACCCGACAAGGATGGAATCGTGACGCGCAGGCCCTTGGACCAACTGCCGATTGTATACGAATTCATCTGGCTCAACGAGCAGATCGAAGATGGCGGCACATAGGACAACGGCCGACCGAAGAGGGTGGTGCCAAAGAAGGAGCCTGTGTATATTCAAACGCCTTTCCAAGTCCTTTGCTTTCACCTCTCTCTCTCTCTCTCTCTCTCTCTCTCTCTCTCTCTCTATTCAGTCATTTCTTTACGTTTGTCATTTCGATCAATTCAGTTCACAAATTGAGTTTGAATTACAGGAACCGGTGAAGCCCAAGACTAAGGCTGGTCAGAAGGAGCTTGTGTATACTCCAAACCCTTATCAAGTCCTTGCTTTCACCTCTCTCTCTCTCTCTCTCTCTCTCTCTCTCTGTTGACATAGGTTATTCAGTCATTTCTTTACGTTTATCATTTCAGTTCACAAATTGAATTTGAACATTAATTGCAGGAACCGGTGAAGCCCAAGAATAAGGCTGGTCAGAAGAAGCACGGGCCAAAAAATCTGCACAAAAGCCCGCAGTGAAAAAGCAGAAAAAAGCCGGACATAAGAAGCAGACTCCTGCACCCGAAGAAGGCGAGGATTCCGATCCTGAAGACCCGCCCTCCGAACCACCCGAAGAAGGCGAGGATTCCTTATCTACACTCGATCCTGAAGACCCGCCCTCCGAACCACCCGTCACAATCTCAACTCTCAAATTAATCATGCGTGAGCTCATTGCAGCAAGCAAGCAGAAGGAAAACAATCACGCAGAGAACACGCACAAACAACCACATGTTCCAAGCGCACAAACATCACCAGCCGATGCCCAGCTTGAAAAGCTCGCAGCTCAAGCTGAAGCTAACAAACGCTTTCAGTTGGAGCAAGAAGTCAAACGATTGAGACAAAAAATAACTGAGATTGAAGCGAGTGTGCCTGTTGTTGCATCTGTGTTGCGCGATACTAAAGACAGCCAATTGCAATTGCATCAGTCACAACCTCATCGACAACAACATGCACGAAACGACAGTTACTACCCATACCATTTTAAGATGATGCAATATAATGTCATGGTTGAGCAGCAAATCGCTCGAAATCAAATGTTCAACCAATTGTTTCATTGATGGAGCGGCAAGTTTGCATATATATTATATGTCATAACCGTCGGAGATACACCGTAACCGAGAATTTTCGTTACTGGATTTGTCCTTTGTGGCAAATTCACGTAACCTATTCTCTGCCGGCCCTCCTTGCCATTTGCCAATATAATACCATATTTCTCTACGAGTACAGGAAGAATGTGAACAACTTACAGTTGCACAATCTACAATTGATCCTTTCTAGACCTTCTTGATTTATCTAGAATAGAGTTGGTCTCGTCGGGACCTATGTAGACCGACCAATTATAGAACGGATAGCAATAGATGGAACGGATAGGGATTGTAGTTCTTGTGCTCAAGCAGCACTGTGTTTGTATTCAGTATTAAAAGGTAACCAAACTGCAAAAGTGAACTGAGAACACTTGGAATATAATAATGGAATAGTAAATACTGGGACGCCTGTATTGACTAGTTATTGTTTATAGAGTGTGGTCAATTGCGTCACGGGATTGTCCACCCTCTGCGCAAAACACCTTTTAATCCGGCAAGTACCATTGCCCGTAGTCTAGTAAGTCTTCCGGCTCGGAAGAACTGCTACTCTGTCGGTTATGAGCCTTGCACGCGAGAAGACGGGCAAGAAAAACTATATTAACAACATTCGTGAGCTTGAACAGGTCTTTGAGAACCGGTTTCAAACTTGGGAATTCACGTTTAAGATGGTAGCAACCTCTGAGAGTTCACAGCTAGGGGACATAGTCAGTTTCATCGCAAAGCATCCAGAGAAAGCTGAAGAAAGGTACCCATGGGATGAGTCAGCATTCAGAGTTGATGAACAGTACAGTACAGAGTCAGACACTAGCGATAGTGACTCAGCATCAGGTACAGAATCTAAGACTAAGACACCATCCCCCGAAGTGGGTAAGAAGACAACAAACGCTGAGGCATCTAAAGCAAAAGAGAGCCAAGATCCAAGAATACGACCGAAAGAACGAAGTAGGTCAAAGAAAGGAAGAAGAGCGAGAAGACGTAAGTTGAAAGAACGCAAAGAACACGCAAAAGCTATGCGTAAGCAAAGCCTTTACGTTTCTGTTGCCTTCAAGCATCCAACACTCATAGCTTTACGCATGACTGTCTCCGATGGCAACCCTATACGCATGATGGTGCTTGTCAAGCGCCGGTATGGGGGTGCCAACGCAGCAGGAATGATAAAGCGTATGCTTGTTTTCATTTCATCCTACCCAAGAGGGGACATTGAGTTGTGGCTGGATAGAAATAGGTATCTTGAAGAGTATTCAAAGGGATTATGGGGGTAAAATTCCGGACTAATTTTTCTCTTCTTTCCTCTTGATGAAGTTTAAGAAGCATACAGTTTTCGCGGGGTTGGATACTATGGTGTACCAACTCGGTCGAGAGTCATCCGCCAAGTCTGGCAAAATTTCCGTCTAAATTCTGGTCCGGAATCTCGTGGAAGCCAAACTAGGCAGATGACACACAAACCCAACACATCCACACTCGTTCGCAGACCAGCTCAGAGTACTTTTGTAGCTAAGGAGAGCGAGGGTGAGGAAGAGAAGGGTGGTTGCTACAAGTGTGGGGCAAAGGATCATTGGCGCGCGACGTGCCCAAGATTGCCTTGCACGCGTTGCAAGGGCAAAAAGCACAATCGTGCTCAATGTCCTCGTGCCAAAACGATGGTGTTAGCACAGGGTGAGGATAACGGGAGAGATATTCCTGTGGAAGAGAGAGTTACCGTGCTAGAGGACGAAGCAATAGATCAGGTCGATGGTCTAGAGGGAGTAGGTGAGGAAGAGCAAGGGGAAGAAGAAGACGTCGATTTGTTTGAAGGACTGTGTTTGTTTTGCATGGTGGTGGTGGTGAGCTAGTTGATGAGAGTGACGATGATGGTGATGCACCTGCTCCACCTCCTACCATACTACTGCCTGCCCCCACGACACCAACACACAACAACGAAACAAAATCACGAACACCAGCAAGAGGAGTAGAGAGGGCAAACACGATAAGAACAATTTCATTGCCTTCGTTGCCTACACCTGTTGCTGTGGTGCCCTCTCTGCTCATGCCTCCACCCCCACAGAGAGAAAACAAGAACAAACAAAAACCAACATCAAACCAAGACAGGAGTGTGACCAAAACATTGGTAGGTAGGGAGATAGGTGTAGCTACACCATCACTGAACAACACTCCACGTCCAAACAACGCACCAACAAAGAAAGAAAGAGAGAAGAAAGCCACACAACAAGATCCACAAACAACAACAACAACCAAAACGACAAGCAAGGATAATCAGGCTGAGAGAATTTCAAGCACGAAGCAATGCTGCGGGAAAACTTCTCGAGGAAAACCTTGCAAAGTTCGTTTAGGGGCACATCTTTTCGGGTCGCCTCAAAGAATGGCAGATAGGCTGCGCTATGATGACTTCTGCGGATATCACGCAAAACAGAGTGCCTATTTCCGTTCATTGACTTAGAACAGCCAGCGACAGACAGACCACCAGCAGTAGTGAATTACCCAAACGAGAAAAAGTTACGGGAAATTGCGAAAGAATTTCTCGATACGTTCGGTAATTTACGCTGTGTAGCTGAGGGAGAGGACTGGAATTATCAACCCCCACCTTGGGTTGATAATCCTACCTCCTCATCTACACTTAACACACTGACATGGAGAGTTTGTAGGTGACGACCAACAGACCGGTCGCGGCGTCCCGGGAACTTCCCAAACTGACCTTGCTGAGGGATTCGATGCTGCGTCTCCGCGCAACAGGTCTGCCCTCAGCGTCCCTGAGGAAGAGGAACAGGTAAGTACCCCATCCTCCACTTCCACCATCATTCCCCCATCAGTCATTTTACCTTACAGACTTGTTTCCAGCATCGACTTGCAGACAGTAGGTGAGATAGCTAGAGAGCTGAAAAGATCAGGGGGAGTATGGGATGCGAGGAGAGTGATTGAGGTAGGAGGAAAGATAGACGAACATCTGACTGCATGATGTGATGAGAGCCATAGAGCTAGTCACTGTGACTCACAACACAAGAAATAGTCCTAGCAGTCCATACTCCACCGAACATGACAACAAACACTCCACTCCAAACACACCCAACATACCCAACACACCGACTGAAGAAGGGATAGAGGTTAGACTAGACCCTACAGGTAAGTTTGTTGAGGTGACAGTTCCTCAGGAACTAATCACAGGTGCGTCTAGGGAGAGGATTAGTCTGTTAGACAGACAGGTGAGAGCAGTTATAACTGACTTGCAGGAAGAGCTGAAAGGACACTGATACAGACAGGTATGCCTGATAGAGGCTATGACCCAGATGACTCTGATGACGTCCCTGAAGTTATGTCATCAGAGCCCTCTGAGTCCTCTGAGTCTGAGGAAGAATAACAGACGAAGAAGAAAAGAAAGAAGAAGAAGTTGAAGAAGAAAAAGAAAGACGAGAAAAACAAATCGAAAAAGAAACAAGACTCCACTACAGTCATGGCACACAGTAGGATAGCTAAGAGCAAACATGTGTACCAGGATAGTGGTGCGACTCAATTTGTCTGTCACGATGAGATGATGATGAAAGAGCTGAAGAAGATAGGTAAGGTAACATTCAGTACAGGGAATGGAACGAGAGTCATAGGTGAGGCAGGGTTGATGTGTGTAGATAGAGTAGATGGAGAGGGGCGAATGCGTAAGATTTGCAAGAGTGCCTTCTACGATCTACTCATGCCAATCAACGTGGCCCCCACTGGCCCGATGGATCATTTCCATCACAGAGCAGTACTCCATCAAAATGGACAAATGTTCATCTTGAAGGGAGCACTGCTTGTGAAGGAAAAGAACATTCTAGTCAGGGGAAGGCTAACTAAAGCCTTGCTGTACCGATGGGACAGCCATAAGGATAATAAGCTAGACCCTAACTGTCGTTTCACACCAGAGAGGGAGGCGGGGCAGCAGGGTGGGAGAACCCAAGTATAAAACCCACACCCTCAGACAATAAAGGGACAATAGCAACAGCAAGAGAGAGTAAAGTGAGTATTAAATCATCCAAAATAATAATAAAGAATGCTGTTTTGTTTGTCAAATACCCTTCTACTGTCAAGAGAGTGAGAGTGCTGCCTGTTAGTATAGTGCATGCTATGGCGGGACATGTAAGCTGGGAAAGGACTAAAGCATTCGCAGACGCTGTAGGCATAAAGCTAATAGGTAGAGATGGTAGTGTAGAAAGTGCGAGAGAAGAGTGTAGAATGTGTGAGCCATGCATGATTGCCAAAGCTAGCGTGTTGCCTCGTTTTGCTTCCAATCATTTGCCTAGAGCAGAGAGAGTGGGAGAGATGTTACATTGCGATACGCAAGGCCCATGGAGAGTCTGTCACGGGAAGGGAGACGGTATAAATTCACGGTTATGGACGATTTCTACTGAAGGCATAAAAATGAATTTTTATCGTGCATACATAAAGCAATAGCGTTCATGGAGAGACAGACAGAAAATAAAGTTAAAGTTGTAGTTTGCGATCAGGAATTCACGGCCCCAAGAGAGATCAGTGAGAAGTATAGTGATATTATATGGAAAGATGCTGCCACTGCGGATAAAGATGGCAATGCGAGAGCTGAGAGAATAAACGGGGTGACGGGGGGGCCTGCTCGCGCACTTAGGCAGCATGCTCGATTTCCGTCCAACTTTGGGCAGAAATGGAGCATACAGCCACTGTGCTATATAATATTTTACCTGTAACTAAAGGACAGCATAAGGGCACGTCGCCTTACCAATTAGTATTCAAACGAGCACCACCATTGCACCAATTACGTCCAATTGGGTGTATGGGAGTGATGCACGTAGGAAAGGTAAATGGTAAAGGATCCATGCCCGGTAAGTTAGTAAAGTTAGTAGGATACGATATGCATCGCAATTTATACAGAGTTTGGGACGGACAGAAGGTATTATCCTGAGTTAGAAATGTTCGTTTCGATCTCAGTAGGGTAGATGAGTCGATTGAGCCTCAGGTAGTATGGGAAGATGCAACTGAGGGGGAGATAGACACACAGCCAGAATTTGACGATGAACAAGACCACAGCAACACACAGGGGTTCTCAGACACCGGGATAGCCATAGGAACTAGCCAGGTAGCTGATTTCGAGCCCAGTTCCACTGATAGTCCAGTTGCATCATTCCCACACAGTCCCACCACTACATCTCACGTAGACAGTGAGGTAGAGGATAAGGTAGAGGCCAAGCTAGAGACTGAACATGAACCTCAAGAGGTTGATGCAGTCCAGGGGGAGCGAATAGATGAGCGCATTAGTATAGGACCCTTGCCTGTAGATATGAACAGTCCAAGCGCGCAACATGACCCCACACCACAGTATATGGAGGGTAAGGCCCCAACCAAGGGAGTTACTTGGGAACAGAGTGACAAGATATCAGCAGCGAACATAGTCAGCGGAAGAAGAGTGAGAAAGCAAGTAGATCCATCACGCACATCTACACATCATGTTACTACTATGTATGACATGGATGATTGCATTTCACATGACGAAGCGAGTGAGTGGATGTGTTACATACATTTACCGCCAGACTTAGCAATAGAGGGAATGACACTCAAAGATCTACAGGCAGGGATAGATAAAGAGTTACGTTCTATAGCTGAGTTCAAGACCTACCAATGGGTAGACGAAAGTGAGGCTAGGAAAGCCGGAGTTAAGATAGTTAGGTTAACTTGGGTGCATAAGGTCAAAACGGACCAAGATGGACTACGGTTCGTCAAGTCACGTTTGTCCTTGAGGGGAGATCAATTGCAACCTGGTATAAGTTATAATCCTGAACAGCTTTATGTGCCATGCGCTAACCACAGATCAGTTTTGATGTTGTGCAAGTTGGCAGTCAGTTATGGTAGGAGACTGTACGGGGTTGACTTTAAAAACGCCTATCTTATGCCGACATGATAGACGCCATATATGCTCGCCCACCACCAGGTGCGTCAGTGATAGGAAGAGTAGGAAAGATATGGAAGGTCGTCAAAGCATTATACGGAGCGCCACAGGCAGGAAAGCGTTGGTATGATATATTTTCCGGGCTTCTCAAACAGTTAGGCTTCATAACACTTCAATCAGACCCATGCATGTTTATATGGCAAAAGGAGTGAGCTTAGGTGAGGGAATAGTAGGCGTCTTCCATGTAGACGATCTCATTTTCATGGCACCCAGCAGACAGGCCTATGATAGATTTTGCGAGAGACTTGAAATGCATTTCCCCATTGAAAGACTCGGTTTAGCAAAAGAATTCAAGAATTGAAATTATTCAGACAAAGTCGGAAATTATCCTAAATCAGCAAAGTTACGCTCGGAAAGTTGTAAAATTTTACGGGTATGAACACTGCAAGCCCAGCGCAACACCCGGATCAAAAACTGATCCAAGGCCAATGGACGAGCAAGCTAGACTTAGACAGTTTTCAATTCCACAGATAGTCGGGAGTTTACTCTTTTTGGCCAAGATGACTAGGCCGGACATAGAGGAAGCGCTCAATTCAGCAAGCGTAATGCAGACAGTAGATGTGGGGAAGACTTATTCCAAGCTAGGGAAATT
The DNA here is from genome assembly GCA_019918135.1 of Paulinella micropora. Taxonomy (NCBI): domain Eukaryota; phylum Cercozoa; class Imbricatea; order Euglyphida; family Paulinellidae; genus Paulinella; species Paulinella micropora. The sequence goes on along the minus strand of WBZZ01003758.1, from coordinate 160,754 downwards.
AATCCGATATCTGAAGAACGATAGAGTACTTAGGTTCAGCAAGAAGGATCTTAGTGCGGTAGGGAAGGCAGGACCGATAGGACCAATGACAGTTTGGCCCGATGCGGCTCACAGGGTTTGTTTAAAGACGGGTAAATCTCGTACGGGTATGTAGTCTTAGCAGGAGGAGATCCCGTGGGTTGGCTGTCCAAACGGCAGTCGAAAGTTGCCCTTTCGTCGAACGACGCGGAAATTTTCGCAGCCAATGAGGCACTAAGGGAAGCTATGGCCATTCGCAACATGCGAAGTGAATTAGGCATCCCGGAGCCCAAACCATTTGATCTTCATGATGATAACGCCCAGACCATACTAGCCGCGCAACGTGGGTTAGCCGGACCACGCACGAAACACTTGCCTTTGGAAGAACACTACCTACACGAGCTAGAACAGGAAGGCATAGCTAAGTTTAGGAAGGTTGGTACTAAAGGACAGTTAGGGGATGTTTTGACTAAGTATTTGCCCAAGGATTAAGCAGACACGTTGTTGGACGTGTTCTGCCCTAAATTGGATTGGAAGCGCTTAGAAAGATAGCGCTCACGGATGAATAGGATAGACATAGTCTTAGTAGGGGGTACAAGCCAGAAGTGACAATGTCATTGGACCGGGCCGGAAATGAGTCCCAACGCTCAATGTCGGCTTTGTTTTACATACTGCGAAGGACAACCTCGCTATTTGTTACATACCCCAGCTTTGTAGGTTGTGTTTCGCACTTGGAGCCGACGAATCAGAAGTGGGCTGCGTCTTCGACCGCAGCGAGAGTGGATAGAAAAAGGCGGGCAGCTTGAGCATGGCCGGGCCCGTGCGGGCCAGCACTCGTTCCACGTCCAGTGGTGTCCTGAGGCACTCGACGCCCCCATCTCCCAGGGCTCTCGCCACCTCGTCGCACCAGGTACGGTCGTCACAGTGGATCGAGTGCCCGTCATCGTACACCACCTGGCAGAAGGACGCCGCCGCGTCCGTCGTGTGACCAAAGTAAGTCCGCAGCAGCCGGAGCAGGTCTTGGGCCAAGGAGCTGTCCCGCGCGCCGTCCGGCGCCTCGTCCACCGCCTGTGCCTGGCCGGGGCCTCCTTGGAGCGCGCGCCCGAGTATCTGCCGTAGTACCTCGGAATCGGCCGAGCGCAGCCAGGCATCTTCCAGGCGGAAGCTGTAGCAGGCCGGGAGCCGGGCTTCGTCGCAGACAGTCAGGTGGCCCCGCGCGGGACGCTCCTCCGCATGAATAGCTTCCCCCGCCAGCCACACGCAATGGCCGCAGCAGCGTTGGCAGGCCCCGGGGCCGTCGCACACGCGGCCACAGGACCGGCAGAAGCAATAGGGCGTACTGCCGCCCGCCAACAGGTGCAACACTTCCTCCCGGGACACGCGCTCCGGGGCCGGGGCCACGTGCAGGGACTCCGAGAGGAGGCTGTCTAGGTCGGGCGGGCCCCCGAACCCGCGCGCCTCCAGCGGGTCCTGGTCCTGGGGGTCCGGATCCTGGTCCTGGTCCGGGTACGGGTCCTGCAGCTGGACTTTAAACACTGAAACACTGGGCTCAAGAAAATCTGCAATTCTGCTCGCACCGCCGTACTACCGACCGTAGCCAGAGCGAGGGAGGGCCCCGACTTCTTTTGTCAGTACCACCCAGCGTGGTAGCCGGGGCACGCGAACGGGGTGACAGAAAGCCAGGAAGGGGGGGGGGGGAGGGCGGCGCCCTCCCGCGGGCCAGGGGAGGGGGAGCGGGCAGGGGGGGGGGGGGGGGGCGGCCCGCGGCGGGGGAAGGGAGCCGTGGCGCCCCTTCCTCCACCCTGCGCCCGGCGGCCGGGCGCCGTCGGGGCCGCCGGGCACACAGGGCGAGGCGGAGGCCAGTGTCGGGGGCCCGGCGGAGGCACGCTCGTCGGCACGGTCGTACCCCCGGGGGGGGGGGGGGGGCAGGCCGCGCCCGTGTTGGGTAGGGAGGGGCGCCGCACCCCCGGGCGGGCGCGTGGGGGGGGGGCCACGCCGGTGTCGCGGGCCCGGCGAGAGGAGCGCTGGTCGGCACGGTCGGCACCCCCGGCCGGGAGGGGGGAGCGGCGGCGGGCGGGGGCGGGGACGGGGAGCCCGGGGGGCCTGTACACCCCAAAACGGCGCGGGCCGCCCCGGGGGCAGTGGTACCCGCATGGAGCTGAGCGAGCCGGCCTGGACGGAGCACTGCCCTGCCTCCCTCGCCGAAGACTCCGCCCGGCAGCTCGCTAGCTCCGCGCAACTGCAGGCGCTGCTGCGGCGCTACCGCGTGCCCGTGGGCGGAACGCAGCCGTTCAATAGCACCAGCTTCACGGGGGGCAAGTTCCTGCTACCGGATGACCCGCAGGTCTACTTGCAGGTGGTGGAGCTGCTGGCCTGCCTGCGGGGCACGCCCTGGGTGGTGCCGCTGGTCGAGCGTACGCTGCCAGACGTTGGTAAATTCTACTTGGACCTGGACTGGGCGCTGCCGGGCCACACGGCCTGCCCGGCCGAGATCCTGGCGCCCTGCGACAGCGCGGGGCCGGTCGCCCTCCACCGCGACTGCTTTGTCGCCGTGGCGCACCGGGCCGTCGGGTTCCTGGTCGCGGACCCGGCGCTGAGCACGGCCGTGCTGCTCAACTCCTGCGGCTACTGCCGGGTGCGCGGGTGCTACAAGGCGTCGTTCCGGCTCGTGTACCACTCGCTGTACCTGCCCAAGGCTGCGGCCAAGGCCCTGGCCTTCCTCGTCACCAAGCTGTGCCACGTCCACTACGGCTGCGAGCGCGCCCAGGGCGAGCTGCTCACCAAGGTCGTCGACCAGTCGGTCTATGACAAGAACCGCCTCATCCGCTACCCGTACGCCGACAAGGGCGCCAGGCTAGTGTGTGCGACCTGCCGGGAGCTCGGCGGGGCCAAGCTGCAACTGTGCCTCAAGGGCTCCTGCCGCACCGTCCTGGCCGGCCGGCCCTGCGTGCCGGTGGGCCGCCTCGGCGCCGGCGGCGAGCTGACGACCCGTGGCCTGTCGTGGCGCGACTTCCTGCTGGACGCCAGCGTGCGGCAGCAACGGGCGGGCGCGCCGCCGCCGCCGCCGCCCCCCGGCCTGGCGCCGAGGCTGCAGGAGCTCGCACGGCTGGCCCGGGCGGCCACCCTGGTCGTGGAGGACGAGCCCCCCGAGTGGCACCCCCCCGCGCCGCCCGCGCCGCCCGCGTCCCCGCCCGCGCCGCCGCCGTCGGCCGCCCATGGTCCGCAGCCGCCGCCGTCGGCCGCCCGTGGTCCGCAGCCGGCACAGGGGCCGGCGCGGGGGCCGGTGTACGTACCCTGGGACAGCGGGCTGCCCGGCCGCCTGCACTGCGAGCCGCGGGGCTGGGCACCCACCCCGGGCGCCACGTACGGCTTCCGGGCGCTGCTGGAGCACCTGGTGGCGCCTTACCTCGGCGCTGCCGGCGGCGAGCCGCTGCTCAACTGGGCGCAGCGCGCTTACGGCAGCCACGGGGACCGGGCGTCCGGGTGGGTGCGGGTCACGGCCTACAGCAACCTGACGGCGCCGACGCCCGCCCAGGCCGCCCGGTGCCCCTTCCAGTCGGCGGTGCGCGGCGCCGCGTACAAGCACCAGAGCAACTTTGTGTCGGCCGTCGTCAACGGGCGCAACCTCTTTTTTGTGTGCCACGACGACCAGTGTGAACCCCTGCGGCACATCCGGATTCGCTTGCCGGCCTGGGCGCTGGGCCGGCTGGGCGCCGCCCCCTGAGAATCAGCCCGTCCACTGACGCTGGGAGCCGGCCGGGCCGCCCCTGGCGCTTGCCCGGCCGGGCCGCGAGTGTGGGGGGGGGGGCGAGAACAGAGGGGGGAGCGAGGGGGCGAAGCGGCCAGCAGTGTCAGTAAAAACCCAAGCCAGTCGGTCACGCCAGTGAGGCCCGGCAGCCCGGCCCGGCAGCCCCGGCCTGCCTCCGGACGGGGTGCCCCGCCGGCCCCGCCGGCCTCCCTCCCATCCCCCCCCCCCCCCCCGCCGCTCTCTGGCCTCCCTTGGCCGCCCGCCCCCTCCCCTCTCCTCCTCCCGGAGCCCCCCCCCCTCTCACACAACCCGCCTCGCTTCCTCCCGCGGATGGCGAGCCTGCCGTACAACTGCACCTCGTGCCACAAACCGCTAGGCTGCCTGGTACCCGCCTACCAAGCTCTTAAAGCCGCACACTATACCTCGGCCGAGGCACTGGACGCGCTGGGCCTGCTGCTAGCGTGCTGCCGCCGCAAGCTACTAGGTGCCAAGGACTGGGGTCGAGAGGAGGTCGTGAGGCGCGCCCTCCAGCAAGCCGCCCGCCATGGAGATCACGTGGACTCCGCAAGCAGCACAGTACGTGGAAGTTAGGCCCGTGCTCGGCTCGCACGGCACTATCCGGGAGGGAGACCTGATTTACACCTGCGACGAAGAGTTGCGGTCCGACGACAGCGATGTGGTCCTGGGCTATGTCTGGAACAGCTACGACCTGTACGACAAGACAGTGCGGGCCACGCCGCCCCTGCACAAGACCTTGCTCGGCGTCACGGACGAGACCGCGAGCCCCTTGCAGGCCGAGAAAGTCATCAGCGTCCAGACGGCGGGCTTGGCTTTCTACCCCGTGGCCCAGACGGTGGCGCTCAGCAAGTTTCCGTACGGCAGCTACGTGCTGATCAAGGAAACGTACACACCCCCCCGCAACCTCTCGGAACAACGCCGGCAGAGTGAGACTCCACAGTTCCCAGAGATGAAGGCCTGGGTGCCCCCCTGCGATCCCCGGACCGGGGCCGACGACGACGAGAAGCTCCGCGCGGAGGCCAGGGCCGGCGGCCGAAAGCCGGGCTCGCGCTGGGAGCTGCCCGCCGAGTCGTTTTACCGGCAGGACGGCAACGGTTTCCAGCGCAAGTTCGCGGCCGCGCAGTGCCCGGGAGCCCGCGGCCGCGGCAGGGAGCAGCGCTTTCTGCCGTGTGCACAGGCCTGGCTGCTAGCCGTGCTCGAGAAGAACGCGGGCGGGGAGGCTAAAGACGACGAGGAGTTGGTGAGCATGCTGCAGCCTGACGGACTGGTGGATCGATGTGCTCAAGGAAGACAGGCACCAGCTGGACGACGGGTGGGTCTGCCTGGGGCAGGTCCTGGGGTACTTCGAGGACAAGCACGCCCTGGCCGTGAGGCTCACGCGGTCGACCAGGGGCCCCAGCACCCTCCGCCAGACTAAGTAGCAGGGTTGGAAGCACGGCCGTGCCGCTGGTCGCTAGACTAACCGGCGGCCCCCCCCCCCCCTGACCAACCGCCGGCCGCGGCAGCCCGCTGTTGCTGCCTGCACGATCACTGCCGGCGACCGGGGGGCAGCACGTGGCGCGAGCGGGGTTGGTCCAAAGAAGCGCAGGCAAGACTGCTGGACGCCAGCTTTATTAAAGCAACTTAGCCTCTTCTACTCTACTAGGACCACACAGTCACGCAGAGCTAACGCCACTTCAGCATTGCCATCGCCGGTGTCCTGCGCAGTCTCGTACAGGCCGCCCGCCAGCCGCTGCCACGGCGGCGCGTTCGCGGGCACCGTGGTGGTCCGCCGGTCGTAGAACAGGTAGATCAGCGACAGGCCCGGCCGGCCCGCGACCTCCGGCACGCGCCCGCCCTGCAGGTCCACCAACAACCGCTGCAAGCGCTCGAACCTGGTCGCCAGCGGCGGGTCATGTAACACGCCGTCCACCTCGAACCAGTGCGGGTTGAAGCGGATGTACACGACGGGTAGAGTACGGAAGCTAGGGTTGGCAGCCAACGCCGTGTTGATCTGGAGCACGCGCCCCAGCTCGCACCGGTAGCGCCGGTGCGCGAACTCGTCGTTGCCCAACAACAGCAAACACCGGCGGTCGGGTGGCAGCGACTGGAACCCGAGCAGGTGGAAGTCGGGCCGCGAGCTCACGGCTCCTGCAAACGCTGGTGTGATTTGGGTATTGCAGTGTTTGTAGAAGATGGCATTGGCAAAATCACGGTCAAACGCCCAGCCCTGAGTTGTCAGGAACTCGGCCAGCTGCTGCTCGCTCTTGAAGCGCTGGGCGATGCCCTCGGCCGTGTGACAGCGCTGCACGTGATCATCCAGCGACTGTGCAGTCGGACAGCGCGTGGTGCACTGGAGGAGGCCCTGTCCGGTCTGGAACTTGGCCGTGCTGAACGACGCAAAGACACACCAGTGCCTCCATTTCTTGCTCTCCTCGTGCCTCTTCTCATGTCTGCTGAGATTACCAGATCCACTAAAGCGGGCCCCGCACTCTGGGCACGCAAACGGCTTCTCTCCACTGTGCGTACGCAGGTGTGTCTTGAGATGGCCAGCTTGACCAAAGCGGGCCTCGCACTCTGGGCACACAAAAGGTTTCTCCCCGCTGTGCGTACGCAGGTGTTTCTTGAGATTGCCAGAAGTCGTAAAGTGGGCTTCGCACTCTGGGCACGCGAACTGCTTCTCGCCGGAATGTGTACGCAGGTGTGTCTTGAGACTGTCAAATCGACTGAAGCGGGCCCCGCACTTCGGGCACGCAAACGGCTTCTCGCCGGAATGCGTACGCAGGTGTGTCTTGAGACTGTCAAATCGACTGAAGCGGGCCCCGCACTCTGGGCACACAAACGGCTTCTCCCCGCTGTGCGTACGCAGGTGTGTCTTGAGATTGCCAGATTTGCTAAAGCGGGCCTCGCACTCTGGGCACACGAACGGCTTGTCCCCGCTGTGCGTACACAGGTGTCCTTTGAGATTGCTAGAGTCGCTAAAGCGGGCCTCACACTCTGGGCACGCAAACGGCTTCTCCCCACTGTGCGTACGCAGGTGTGTCTTGAGACTGCCAGCCTGAGTAAAGCGGGCCCCACACTCTGGGCAGGCAAACGGCCTCTCGCCAGAATGCGTGCGCAAGTGTCTCTTGAGATGGCTAGAAGTCCTGAAGCGGGCCTCGCATTCTGGGCACGCAAACAGCTTCTCGCCGCTATGTGTAGTAGCGGTAGTAGCTTGTTCTTCTTTTTGTTCTGCGTCCTCTTCGCTCTTGCCTGGTTTGTCTTAGCTTTTATGGCTGGGACACTTGGCTGGGCCAGGTCTGCTGGCGTTGCGTGCCGTGCGCACAGCGTGGGCCAGTCACGATCCTCGCGCACTTTCGCCACCGTCGCGAGGTTTTCCTGCAGGTAGCAGCTTTCACAGGCCGGGCGGTCCGCTGAGGCCTGGCCCCCGCGCCACTCTTTGAACACTAACTGGCGGCCCTCGATAACCTTAAACGCACGTCCGTAGTGTTGCAACATCCGGACCCCCGGCTTCTGCTCCACGAACGGCTCGGCGCTGGCCAGGCGCTGCAGCCACAGCCGGACCGCGGGCGAGGGGGGCGGACCGGCCGTCGTGCTGTAGCAGTCGTCGTGCCGCCGGCGTTTCGGGCTCTGGCCGCCAGCCACCTCGTCTGCCCGCCTGCGTTTCTTGTGTCGCTGGCGTGACCGGCGCCGCGCGTGGCGCTGGCACAGCCTGGCCGGCCGCCCGGCCTCGCCGCCTCCCGCGTCGGCCGCCCGCACGCGGCCGCGGCGCGTGAAGCACCTCTCGCACACCGGCTGCCAGCTCTCGGCCGGGCCCGCCAGGCGGCACACCAGCCCGCCGTCGCGCACACACAAGCCCGCCGCGCCGACCGCTGCCACCGCGTCGCGGGAGCCGTACCGGCGCACGAAACTCCGCACGGCCCGGCTGTCCATCCAAAACTGGTCGAAGTCCCTCTCACCGCCCTGCGCTGGAGCAGCAGGCTCGTGGGAGACAGGGGAATAGCCCCGGGGGATGTGTCTTTCTGGCCCCGGGGGGGGGGGGGGCAGGAGCCGTCCTCCCCCCGCCCGTCTCCCGCCCCGCGCGCGTGGAGGGCTACACCCCCCCAGCCCCCCCGGCCGGCGCGCCGTGCCCCGACCCGAGGGTGGGTGCCGGGGGGGGGGGGGTGCGCGTGCCCGCGTCTCCCGCCCTCCTCTCCCGTGGGGGGGGAGGGACGCGCGACCGACCGGCCTCCCCCCTCTCTTCTTTTTCTCGTCCCCGCTTCTTCTATCCGGGCCGGGGCCCGGGTGACTGCCGTCGCTCGCGTCCGGGCCGGCGCTATACCAAACTCTCCGCCCTTGGGCTGTTCGGGGTTTAATTCCAGGAGCCAACGCAGGTCACAGACCAACCACGAGGGAGTCGTGGGGGTGGAGGGTCGTCCTCCTGTCCCTTCCCGTTCTGTGGGGAAGAGGACTAGAGCTAGCCAGGGTGCTCGGGTGCACGGAGAAGTTCACGGAGAAGTTCACGGAGAAGTTCACGGAACAGTTCTTCCACCGCTTCCCGCGTATCATGGAGGCGCGCTAGTCCGTTGTCACTAAGGGCGTCGTCCCACAACTTACTCAGGTCCAGGCTGCCTAGTTTGGGCAGGAGGTGCAGGCCCGCCCGCAGTAGCCCCGTGCCCGTCAGTTGCCTACACCGTGCGAGATCCAGGTGCTCTAGGTTTGTTAGCCCTGCTAGGTGTAACAACCCTGCATCTTTCAACTCCGAGCAACCGGCGAGGCTTAGGCGCTCTAGCTTGGTCAGGGTTTGCAAGTGTGCTAGCCCGCCGTCAGTTATCCGTTGACAATCGGTGAGATCCAGGCAACGTAGCGCAATCGACCCCTCCAGGGATTCCAAACCAGCGTCTGTGATCTCGTAGCAACGGGCAAGGCTTAGCTCCTCCAGCCTCTGCTTCGGCACGTGCACCAACCCGGTTCCCGTCAGCAACGGACAGCCGGAGAGGTCTAGCTCCTGCAATAACTTCAACTGCTTCAGTCCTTGGAGTTCCGCGTCCGTCAGCTCAGGGCACTCAGCGAGGTTCAGTTGTCACAGCTGTCTCAGCGCCGCCAGAGGCTTCAGCTCGAAGTACCCAAGCCTGGCGAGCTTCAGTCGCTGCAACTGCGTAAACCTGGACAAGGGTTCTAGGTCGCCTTCGTCGACCTCTTGAAAGCCGCTGAGGTCTAGCTGCAGCAGGCGTGGGAAGGCGTCGGCCAGGCAAGCTAGCTGCTCCGCGGTGAGAATAATCTTGTAATACTTGTTCGGGGAAGAGGGTTCCCCTTCCGCGCAAAGGAGGCGCTCCACTGTCACGCCCGCGAAGCTGCGCCTGCACGGGGCCAGGGCCTCGAGCCCCTCCCGCCCCAGCAGGAGCTCGTTGAGGTGGACGCGGGCACTGCTCCAGGCGTCGCCGGCCACCACCAAGAAGGCCCGTGCCTGTGCCGAGGTTCGCAGGTCCAGCTGCGGGCACCGGAAGCCTGCCCAAAAGTCCGGTCGGCGCAGGAGCAGGGCCAGCTCGGGGGCAACCGCCGCCAAGCTAAGCAGTCCGGCATAGCCCAGCCGGTCCCGGGCGCGGAGCCAAACTGCAGTAGACGGGGGCTCCCCGGCGCCGCCGGCTGATTGCATCCGCGCGCTACCGAGGGGGAAAGGAGACAGCGGGGTGTGGTTACGTAGGGCAGTAACCACGTACCCCTGCCGCACACGCGCTTCCTCCCCCCGGGCTGGCACGAGGGCCGGGTAAGGGGGAAGAGCGCGGGAGGGGGGGAACGCAGCGGGGGGGGGGGGGGGGGGGGGGAGCGTGCCGCACGCCCCTCGGCCCGCCCCTCGGCACGCCCCCCCCCCCCCCCCCGGCCTGCCCCCCCGGCCGGCGGCTGGGGGACGGGAGGGGCGGGGGGGGGGGGGGGGGGGGGGGGGGGGCTGAGCCGGGGGCGCCGTCGCTCGCGAGGCGGACGGGCCATCCCCCCCCCCCCCCCAAAAAAAAAACCCCAGCGTTGGCGCGGGCATGGCGGCCAGCGCCACCGAACCGGCCGCCGGCCGCGGCCCCTTGCAGTTGCCGGGCACCGGGCCAGAAACCCGGCGGCCAGAAGCCCGGCGGCCCAGGCTGACGCGCCTGCAGGAAGAGGCGGTGCAGTATGCGCTGAGCAAGAGGGGCCGGGCGCTGCTGGCGCTGCCCCCGGGCCGGGGCAAAACCGCCATCGCGCTGCACATCCTGACGCGGCTGAGCCAGGAGCAGAGTTTCCCCGCCCTGGTGCTGTCGCCTGCCTCGAACTGTGCGCACTGGCTCCAGGAGGCCGACCGGTGGTGTGGCATGCGGCACCGCCCCGAGACCTACCGGCGCCTGCGAGACGCTCCGCCGCCCGGCGCCCCGGACCCGCCCAGCCACGTGTGCGTCATCCAGGAGGGCCGCGACCTGTTCCCGCTGCCGGGCGCGCTGCTGTACATCATGTCGTACGAGATGGTCAGCGCGCTGGCCGCGGCCGGCCGCTTCCAGGGCCTGCGCCTGGGCTCGCTGGTGGTCGACGAGAGCCACCGCCTGCAGAACCCGCGCAGCAAGATTGCCTTCACGGTGCTGAGCCACTTCAACCAGCAGCAGGTGCCCTTCTGTCTCTGCCTGACCGGGACCCCCGCCAACCGGACGCGGCACTTGTGGCCGCAACTGCGGCTGCTCTGCCCCGACAGCGTCTGGAACAAGCGCGGGCCCGGCATGCCGCGGGGCGCGCTGACGTACGAGGAATTCGTGTTGCGCTACTGCGGGGGGCAGTACGTGCGCCGGGGCTTCGACCGCGCCACGGGCCGGCCGATCCGGGTGCTGGACGCGGGGGGCTCCACGAACCTGGGCGAGCTGTACCAGCGGCTGTCCAAGCTGTGCCTGTTCACGGGGGACGGGCTGGCCCGCGAGTGCGAGGTGCAGGTGTTCGCCGGCGCGGACGACGCTCGCGCGGGAGGAGGCGAGTTCACGTTCAGGCGCACGGTCGTGGTGTGCGAGCTCCGGCCCGCCCACCAGGCCCGCCTGGCCCGGCTGTGGCAGCAGGAAGCCGAGGCGGCGGCCCAGGTCACCGAGCTGCTGGGCGACGGCGGGGAATCCGAGCCCCCGGGCGCCGCCGTGCCGGCGGCCGCGCCGGCCGCTGGCGCGGGCTGGCAGGCGTGCCTGCTGGAGTTCGGGGGGCTGCCGGCCCGGGCGCCCCCGGGGGTGGCGCCCCCCGCCGCGTCGGCGCTGGTGCCGGCGCGCAAGCGGCGGCGCCTGGAGGACGAGAGCGCCGCGCTGGCGGCGCCGCCCCCGGGGGAGGGGGGCGGGAGTGCCGCGCCTGCGCCGCCCGGGCGCCCGGAGGAGGAGGAGGAGGAGAGCGGGAGGGCCGCGCCGGCGGCGGGGAGCGCACAACCCCCCTTCCGCCGCCTGTGCAAGATCCTGTCCTTTAGCCTGTACTATCAGGCCGCCATGCGGATCAAGGCCCGGATCGCGGCGCGCTTCTTCAAGCGGCACGTGCGCCCCCTGCTGCGCGAGCGGGCCCAACCCCCCCACAAGTGCCTGCTGTTCTGCCACAACCACAGCTTCGTGGAGCTGCTGCAGGGGCTGCTGCTCCAGCACACGTGGGACGGCGACGACGGCGCGGCGGCCGACCGCTTCATCACCCTCACGGGCACGACGCCGCAGCCCAAGCGGCCGGAACTCATCCGGCGTTTCCAGCACGACCCGCGCTGCCAGGCCGCGGTCCTGAGCATTCTGGCGGCGGGGCAGGGCGTGCACCTGACGGCCGCCAACCACGTCTTTTTCTTCCAGTTGACCTGGAACGGGGGGGACTTGCTGCAGGCCGAGAAGCGCGCGTGCCGCATGGGCCAGCGCCGGCACGTCGATATCAAGTTGCTAGTGCTGGACTGTTTTATTGAGCGCCGGCAGCTGGAACTGAACCTGAGCAAGATCCGCAACCAGGCCTCCGTCCTCAACCAACAGGAACTGGCAGCGCACGGGCTGGCGTGCGAGACGGAAACGTTCCGCGCCTCGCGGCAGCGCCGGCGCGGGGCTGCCGAGCCAGCGGCCGCGGCGCCCGAGCCAGCCGCGGCGCCCGAACCGCCCGGGCCGGCGGCCACCGCCACCACGTAGGCGGGGGAAGGGCGGAGCGGAGCAGGGGGGGGGGAGGGAGGGTACTGCTTTTTCGCGCTGGCCTCCCCCCCCCGGGAGCGGGCCACCCGGCGTGCCTCTCAGGTCTGGTGCCTGGCCTTCTTCTGGGGGCGCGGCCCGTCCGGGCCCTGTGTTTCGGCCGCCCGGGAGCTCTTCTTCTGCTGCAGGTTGTCGAGCTTGGCTTTGAGCTTCTCGATGGATTCTGGCTTCAGGCGCCAGCAGCAGTGACAGGCCAGCGCGTAGAAAGCCAGGCTGTTGATGAGATGGCCCAAGTCACATGGAGCGTTCCGCTTGCCTTTGTCGTACTGCTGGCGGAACGCACCCGCGATGGTATTTCCCCCGGGCTTCGTTCTGTGTACGTAGCGCTCCATCCGCTCGAGGAAGCCTCCGGGGGTGGGCGTGTTAGTCCACTGCACGTCGGCCAGCAGGTGCAAGGCCTCGGCTTCTTTTGTCAGTACCACCCAGCGTGGTAGCCGGGGCACGCGAACGGGGTGACAGAAAGCCAGGAAGGGGGGGGGGAGGGCGGCGCCCTCCCGCGGGCCAGGGGAGGGGGAGCGGGCAGGGGGGGGGGGGGGGGGGGCGGCCCGCGGCGGGGGAAGGGAGCCGTGGCGCCCCTTCCTCCACCCCGCGCCCGGCGGCCGGGCGCCGTCGGGGCCGCCGGGCACACAGGGCGAGGCGGAGGCCAGTGTCGGGGGCCCGGCGGAGGCACGCTCGTCGGCACGGTCGTACCCCCGGGGGGGGGGGGGGGGGGCAGGCCGCGCCCCGTGTTGGGTAGGGCGGGGCGCCGCACCCCCGGCCACCCCCGGGCGGGCGCGTGGGGGGGGGCCACGCCGGTGTCGCGGGCCCGGCGAGAGGAGCGCTGGTCGGCACGGTCGGCACCCCCGGCCGGGAGGGGGGAGCGGCGGCGGGCGGGGGCGGGGACGGGGAGCCCGGGGGGCCTGTACACCCCAAAACGGCGCGGGCCGCCCCGGGGGCAGTGGTACCCGCATGGAGCTGAGCGAGCCGGCCTGGACGGAGCACTGCCCTGCCTCCCTCGCCGGAGACTCCGCCCGGCAGCTCGCTAGCTCCGCGCAACTGCAGGCGCTGCTGCGGCGCTACCGCGTGCCCGTGGGCGGAACGCAGCCGTTCAACAGCACCAGCTTCACGGGGGGCAAGTTCCTGCTACCGGATGACCCGCAGGTCTACTTGCAGGTGGTAGAGCTGCTGGCCTGCCTGCGGGGCACGCCCTGGGCGGTGCCGCTGGTCGAGCGTACGCTGCCAGACGTTGGTAAATTCTACTTGGACCTGGACTGGGCGCTGCCGGGCCACACGGCCTGCCCGGCCGAGATCCTGGCGCCCTGCGACAGCGCGGGGCCGGCCGCCCTCCACCGCGACTGCTTTGTCGCCGTGGCGCACCGGGCCGTCGGGTTCCTGGTCGCGGACCCGGCGCTGAGCACGGCCGTGCTGCTCAACTCCTGCGGCTACTGCCGGGTGCGCGGGTGCTACAAGGCGTCGTTCCGGCTCGTGTACCACTCGCTGTACCTGCCCAAGGCCGCGGCCAAGGCCCTGGCCTTCCTCGTCGTCAAGCTGTGCCACGTCCACTACGGCTGCGAGCGCGCCCAGGGCGAGCTGCTCACCAAGGTCGTCGACCAGTCGGTCTATGACAAAAACCGCCTCATCCGCTACCCGTACGCTGACAAGGGCGCCAGGCTAGTGTGTGCGACCTGCCGGGAGCTCGGCGGGGCCAAGCTGCAACTGTGCCTCAAGGGCTCCTGCCGCACCGTCCTGGCCGGCCGGCCCTGCGTGCCGGTGGGCCGCCTCGGCGCCGGCGGCGAGCTGACGACCCGCGGCCTGTCGTGGCGCGACTTCCTGCTGGACGCCAGCGTGCGGCAGCAACGAGCGGGCGCGCCGCCGCCGCCGCCCCCCGGCCTGGCGCCGAGGCTGCAGGAGCTCGCACGGCTGGCCCGGGCGGCCACCCTGGTCGTGGAGGACGAGCCCCCCGAGTGGCACCCCCCCCGCCGACGGCGCCGCCCGCGTCCCCGCCCGCGCTCCCGCCGTCGGCCGCCCGTGGCCAGCAGCCGCCGCCGTCGGCCGCTCGTGGTCCGCAGCCGGCACTGGGGCCGGCGCGGGGGCCGGTGTACGTGCCCTGGGACAGCGGGCTGCCCGGCCGCCTGTACTGCGAGCCGCGGGGCTGGGTACCCACCCCGGGCGCCACGTACGGCTTCCGGGCGCTGCTGGAGCACCTGGTGGCGCCTTACCTCGGCGCCGCCGGCGGCGAGCCGCTGCTCAACTGGGCGCAGCGCGCTCACGGCAGCCACGGGGACCGGGCGTCCGGGTGGGTGCGGGTCACGGCCTACAGCAACCTGACGGCGCCGACGCCCGCCCAGGCCGCCCGGTGCCCCTTCCAGTCGGCGGTGCGCGGCACCGCGTACCAGCACCAGAGCAACTTTGTGTCGGCCGTTGTCAATGGGCGCAACCTCTTTTTTGTGTGTCACGACGACCAGTGTGAACCCCTGCGGCACATCCGGATTCGCTTGCCGGCCTGGGCGCTGGGCCGGCTGGGCGCCGCCCCCCCTAAGAATCAGCCCGTCCACTGACGCTGGGAGCCGGCCGGGCCGCCCCTGGCGCTGGCCCGGCCGGGCCGCGAGTGTGTGTGGCGGGGGGCGAGAACAGAGGGGGGAGGGGAACAGTGTCAGTAAAAACCCAAGCCAGTCGGTCACGCCAGTGAGGCCCGGCAGCCCCCGGCCCGGCAGCCCCCGGCCTGCCTCCGGACGGGGTGCCCCGCCGGCCCCGCCGGCCCCCTCCCCTCCCCTCCCCCCCCCCCACCGCTCTCTGGCCTCCCTTGGCCGCCTCGCCCCCCTCCCTTTCCTCCTCCCGGAGCCCCCCCCCCTCTCACACAACCCGCATCGCTTCCTCCCGCGGATGGCGAGCCTGCCGTACAACTGCACCTCGTGCCACAAACCGCTAGGCTGCCTGGTACCCGCCTACCAAGCTCTTAAAGCCGCACACTATACCTCGGCCGAGGCACTGGACGCGCTGGGCCTGCTGCTAGCGTGCTGCCGCCGCAAGCTACTAGGTGCCAAGGACTGGGGTCGAGAGGAGGTCGTGAGGCGTGCCCTCCAGCAAGCCGCCCGCCATGGAGATCACGTGGACTCCGCAAGCAGCGCAGTACGTAGAAGTTAGGCCCGTGCTCGGCTCGCACGGCACTATCCGGGAGGGAGACCTGATTTACACCTGCGACGAAGAGTTGCGGTCCGACGACAGCGATGTGGTCCTGGGCTATGCCTGGAACAGCTACGACCTGTACGACAAGACAGTGCGGGCCACGCCGCCCCTGCACAAGACCTTGCTCGGCGTCACGGACGAGACCGCGAGCCCCTTGCAGGCCGAGAAAGTCATCCGCGTCCAGACGGCGGGCTTGGCTTTCTACCCGTGGCCCAGACGGTGGCGCTCAGCAAGTTTCCGTACGGCAGCTACGTGCTGATCAAGGAAACATACACACCCCCCCGCAACCTCTCGGAACAACGCCGGCAGAGTGAGACTCCACAGTTCCCAGAGATGAAGGCCTGGGTGCCCCCCTGCGAGAGCCGGACCGGGGCCGACGACGACGAGAAGCTCCGCGCGGAGGCCAAGGCCGGCGGCCGAAAGCCGGGCTCGCGCTGGGAGCTGCCCGCCGAGTCGTTTTACCGGCAGGACGGCAACGATTTCCAGCGCAAGTTCGCGGCCGCGCAGTGCCCGGGAGCCCGCGGCCGCGGCAGGGAGCAGCGCTTGCTGCCGTGTGCACAGGCCTGGCTGCTAGCCGTGCTCGAGAAGAACGCGGGCGGGGAGGCTAAAGACGACGAGGAGTTGGTGAGCATGCTGCAGCGCCTGACGGACTGGTGGATCGACGTGCTCAAGGAAGACAGGCACCAGCTGGACGAAGGGTGGGTCTGCCTGGGGCAGGTCCTGGGGTACTTCGAGGACAAGCACGCCCTGGCCGTGAGGCTGACGCGGTCGACCAGGGGCCCCAGCCCCCTCCGCCAGACCAAGTAGCCAGCAGGGTTGGAAGCACGGCGCGCCGCTGGTCGCTAGACTAACCGGCAGGGGGCCCCGGCCAGCCGCGGCAGCCGGCTGTTGCTGCCCGCACGATCACGGCCGGCGGCCGGGGGGCAACGCGTGGCGCGAGCGGAGTCGGTCCAACGAAGTGCAGGAGTGCAGTGCTGGACACCAGTTTTTATTAAAGCAACTTGGCCTCTTCTACTCTACTAGGACCACACAGTCACGCAGAGCTAACGCCACTTCGGAATTGCCATCGCCGGTGTCCTGCGCAGTCTCGTACAGGCCGCCCGCCAGCCGCTGCCACGGCGGCGCCGTCGCGGGCGCGTGGTCGTCCGCCGGTCGTAGAACAAGTAGATCAGCGACAGGCCCGGCCGGCCCGCGACCTCCGGCACGCGGCCCCCCTGCAGGTCCACCAACAACCGCTGCAAGCGCTCGAACCTGGCCGCCAGCGGCGGATCGTGCAGCACACCGTCCACCTCGAACCAGTGCGGGTTAAAACGAACGCACACGACGGGCACGTTCCGGAAGCTGGGGTTGGCAGCCAGTGCCGTGTTGATCTGGAGCATGCGCCCGAGCTCGCACCGGTAGCGCCGGTGCGCGAACTCGTCGTTGCACAGCAACAGCAAACACCAGCGCTCGGGCGGCAGCGACTGGAACCCGAGCAGGTGGAAGTCGGGCCGCGAGCTCACGGCTCCTGCAAACTGCGGGATGATTTGGGTATTGCAGTGTTTGTAGAAGATGGCATTGGCAAAGTCGCGGTCAAACGCCCAGCCCCGGGTTGTCAGGAACTCGGCCAGCTGCTGCTCGCTCTGGAAGCGCTTGGCGATGCCCTCGACCGTGTGGCACCGCTGCACGTGGTCGTCGAGCAAGCGCTCCGTCTTGCAGCGCGTCGTGCACTGGAGCAGGCCTTGTCCGGTCTGGAACTTGGATGTGCTGAACGACGCAAAGAGACACAAGTGCTGCCATTTCTTGCTTTCCTCATGCCTGCGCTCGTGTTTCTTAAGACTGCTAGACACACTGAAGCGGCCCTCGCATTCTGAGCACGCAAACGGCTTCTCGCCACTGTGCGTACGCAGGTGTGACTTGAGATGGCCGGAAGTCGTGAAGCGGGCCTCGCACTCTGGGCACGCAAACGGTTTCTCCCCACTGTGCGTACGCACGTGTGTCTTGAGACTGCTAGAGTCACTAAAGCGGGCCTCACATTCTGGGCACGCAAACGGCTTCTCCCCAGTGTGCGTACGCAGGTGTGTCTTCAGATTGCTAGAGTCACTGAAGCGAGCCCCGCACTCTGGACACACAAACGGCTTCTCGCCACTGTGCGTGCGCAAGTGTGTCGTGAGACTGTTAGAATGATTGAAGCGGGCCTCGCACTCTGGGCATGCAAACGGTTTCTCACCACTGTGCGTACGCAGGTGTGTCTTGAGAGTGCCAGATCTACTGAAGCGGGCCCCGCACTCTGGGCACGCAAACAGCTTCTCTCCACTATGCGTA
This sequence comes from Paulinella micropora, assembly GCA_019918135.1. Lineage (NCBI taxonomy): Eukaryota > Cercozoa > Imbricatea > Euglyphida > Paulinellidae > Paulinella > Paulinella micropora. The sequence continues at coordinate 143,357 of WBZZ01003758.1, read as the reverse complement.
CGCAGGTGTGTCCTGAGACTGCCAGATTCACTGAAGCGGGCTCGCACTCTGGGCACACAAACGGTTTCTCACCACTGTGCGTACGCAGGTGTCTCTTGAAATGCCAACTTCACCGAAGCGGGCGTCGCACTCTGGGCACGCAAACGGTTTCTCCCCACTGTGCGTACGCAGGTGTGCCTTGAGATGGCTAGAAGTCTTGAAGCGAGCCTCGCACTCTGAGCAGGCAAACGGCCTCTCCCCACTGTGCGTACGCAGGTGTCGTTTGAGATCGCCAGATTGAGTAAAGCGCTTGTCACACTGGCACAGCAAAACTCTTTTCCTTCGCTGGTTGTGGCTTGGTGTGCCTTGCGCTCTTCTGCCCTGTTTCTTTTGTTTGTCTCCCGTCCGGCGCTCTCGGCTGGTACAGCTCGGCTCGGTCAGGTCCGTGGCGTTGCATGCCGCGCGCACAGCGTGGGCCACTCACGGTCCTGGCGCACGGTCGCCACCGTCGCGAGGTTTTCCTGCAGGTAGCAGCTTTCACAGGCCGGGCGGTCCGCCGAGGCTTGGCCTCCCCGCCACTCCTTGAACACCAACTGGCGTCCTCGACGACCTTGAACGCAGCCCCATAGTGCTGCAGCATCCGGACCCCGCCTTCTGCTCCACGAACGGCTCGGCGCTGGCCAGGCGCTGGAGCCACAGCTGGACCGCGGGTGAGGGGGCGAACTGGCCGTCGGGCTGTAGCCGTCGTCGTCGTGCCGCCGGCGTTTCGGGCTCTGGCTACCAGCCACCTCGTCTGCCCGCCTGCGTTTCTGGTGTCGCTGGCGTGACCGGCGCCGCGCGTGGCGCTGGCACAGCCTGGCCGGCCGCCCGGCCTCGTCGCCGGCGTCGGCCGCCCGCACGCGGCCGCGGCGCGTGAAGCACCTCTCGCACGCCGGCTGCCAGCTCTCGGTCGGGCCCGCCAGGCGGCACACGAGCCCGCCGTCGCGCACACACAAGCTCGCCGCGCCGACCGCTGCCACCGCGTCGCGGGAGCCGTACCGGCGCACGAAACTCCGCACGGCCCGGCTGTCCATCCAAAACTGGTCGAAGTCCCTCTCACCGTCCTAAGCCAGAGCAGCGGGCTCGTGGGAGACCGGGGAATAGCCCGGGGGATGTGTCTTTCTGGCCAGGGGGGCAGGAGCCGTCCCCCCCCCCGCCCGGCTCCCGCCCCGCGCGCGTGGAGGGCTACCCCCACCCCCCCCAGCCCTCCCCCGCCGGCGCGCCGTGCCCCGACCCGAGGGTGGGTGCCGGGGGGGTGCACGTGCCCGCGTCCCCGCCCTCCTCTCCCGTGGGGGGAGGAAGGACGCGCGACCGACGGCCTCCCCCCTCTCTTCTTTTTCTCGTCCCCGCTTCTTGTATCCGGGCCGGGGCCCGGGTGGCTGCCGTCGCTCGCGTCCGGGCCGGCGTTCTACCCAACTCTGCTCGTCTCTCGGCTGTTCGAGTTTAATCCAAGTGGCTAACGCGGGTCACAGATCAACCATGAGGAGGTCGTGGGGGGTGGAGGTCCCTCCTCCTGTCCCTTCCCGTTCTGCGGGGAAGAGGACTAGAGCTAGGCAGGGTGCTCGGGTGTACGAAGTTCACGGAACAGTTCTTCTACCTTTTCCCGCGTCTCATGGCAGTGCGCCAGCTTCCTCCGGCGAATGTCACCGGCCCGCCAAAAAGTAAGGTTTAGATAGCTTAGTCTAGACAGGTGTGACAGGCCCCGCAGCCCCTCGCCCGTCGGGCGCAGACATCGTGCTAGATCCAGGTGCTCCAGGTTTGTCAGCTATGTCAAGTGCCCCAGCCCCACGTCCGTCAACTGCAAACAACCGGCGAGGCTTAGGTGCCGTAGCTTGGTCAGGCCTTGCAAGTGTGCTAGCCCGTCGTTAGTTATCTGTTGACAATCGCTGAGATCCAGGTGCCGTAGCTCTGTACATTCGGCCAGGCACTGCAAACCGGCGTCTGTCAGGTAGTAGCAACGAGCGAGGCTAAGTGTTCTAGCTTCTTCTTAGGCACGTTCTCCAGTCCGGTTCCAGCCAGCGAGTCACAGCCGGAGAGGTCCAGGTCTTGCAATCCCTCCAGCAGCGGCAGTGCTTCGAGTCCCGCATCGTACAGCTGGTGACACTCGGCGAGGTTCAGCCGCCACAGCTGTTGCAGCTCCGCCAGGGGCTTCAGTCCGTCCCGCCCGAAGGACGTCACCCGGACGAGGTCCAGCTGCTGCAGCTGCTTCAGTTTGGACAAGGGTTTTAGCCCGTCTCCGTAGAACTCCGAAAAGCCGCTAAGGTCTAGGTGCAGCAGGCGTGGGAAGGTGTCGGCCAGGCAGGCTAACTGCTCGGCGGTGAGAATAATCTTGTAATACTTTTGCGGGGAGGAGGGGTCCCCTTCCGCGCAAAGGAAGCGCTCCACCGTCACGCCCGGGAAGCTGTGGCTGCGCGAGGCCAGGGCCTTGAGCCCCTCCCGCCCCAGCAGAAGCTCGTTGAGGTGGACGCGGGCACTGCTCCAGGCGTCGCCGGCCACTGCCAAGAAGGACCGCGCCTGTGCGAAGGTTCGCAAGTCCAGCTGTGGGCACCGGAAGCCCGCCCAAAAGTCCGGTCGGCGCAGGAGCTGGGCCAGCTCGGGGGCAACCGCCGCCAAGCTAAGCAGTCCGGCATAGCCCAGCCGGTCCCGGGCGCGGAGCCAAACTGCAGTAGACGGGGGCTCCCCGGCGCCGCCGGCTGATTGCATCCGCGCGCTACCGAGGGGGAAAGGAGACAGCGGGGTGTGGTTACGTAGGGCAATAACCACGTACCCCTGCCGCACACGCGCTTCCTCCCCCCCGGGCTGGCACGAGGGCCGGGTAAGGGGGGAGAGCGCGGGAGGGGGGGGGAGGGGGAGCGTGCCGCACGCCCCTCGGCCCGCCCCTCGGCACGCCCCCCGGCCTGCCCCCCCGGCCGGCGGCTGGGGGACGGGAGGGGCGGGGGGGGCTGAGCCGGGGGCGCCGTCGCTCGCGAGGCGGACGGGCCATCCACCCCCCCCCCCAAAAAAAACCCCAGCGTTGGCGCGGGCATGGCGGCCAGCGCCACCGAACCGGCCGCCGGCCGCGGCCCCTTGCAGTTGCCGGGCGCCGGGCCAGAAACCCGGCGGCCAGAAGCCCGGCGGCCCAGGCTGACGCGCCTGCAGGAAGAGGCGGTGCAGTATGCGCTGAGCAAGAGGGGCCGGGCGCTGCTGGCGCTGCCCCCGGGCCGGGGCAAAACCGCCATCGCGCTGCACATCCTGACGCGGCTGAGCCAGGAGCAGAGTTTCCCCGCCCTGGTGCTGTCGCCGGCCTCGAACTGTGCGCACTGGCTCCAGGAGGCCGACCGGTGGTGTGGCATGCGGCACCGCCCCGAGACCTACCGGCGCCTGCGAGACGCTCCGCCGCCCGGCGCCCCGGACCCGCCCAGCCACGTGTGCGTCATCCAGGAGGGCCGCGACCTGTTCCCGCTGCCGGGCGCGCTGCTGTACATCATGTCGTACGAGATGGTCAGCGCGCTGGCCGCGGCCGGCCGCTTCCAGGGCCTGCGCCTGGGCTCGCTGGTGGTCGACGAGAGCCACCGCCTGCAGAACCCGCGCAGCAAGATTGCCTTCACGGTGCTGAGCCACTTCAACCAGCAGCAGGTGCCCTTCTGTCTCTGCCTGACCGGGACCCCCGCCAACCGGACGCGGCACCTGTGGCCGCAACTGCGGCTGCTCTGCCCCGACAGCGTCTGGAACAAGCGCGGGCCCGGCATGCCGCGGGGCGCGCTGACGTACGAGGAATTCGTGTTGCGCTACTGCGGGGGGCAGTACGTGCGCCGGGGCTTCGACCGCGCCACGGGCCGGCCGATCCGGGTGCTGGACGCGGGGGGCTCCACGAACCTGGGCGAGCTGTACCAGCGGCTGTCCAAGCTGTGCCTGTTCACGGGGGACGGGCTGGCCCGCGAGTGCGGGGTGCAGGTGTTCGCCGGCGCGGACGACGCTCGCGCGGGAGGAGGCGAGTTCACGTTCAGGCGCACGGTCGTGGTGTGCGAGCTCCGGCCCGCCCACCAGGCCCGCCTGGCCCGGCTGTGGCAGCAGGAAGCCGAGGCGGCGGCCCAGGTCACCGAGCTGCTGGGCGACGGCGGGGAATCCGAGCCCCCGGGCGCCGCCGTGCCGGCGGCCGCGCCGGCCGCTGGCGCGGGCTGGCAGGCGTGCCTGCTGGAGTTCGGGGGGCTGCCGGCCCGGGCGCCCCCGGGGGTGGCGCCCCCGCCGCGTCGGCGCTGGTGCCGGCGCGCAAGCGGCGGCGCCTGGAGGACGAGAGCGCCGCGCTGGCGGCGCCGCCCGGGCGCCAGGAGGAGGAGGAGGAGGAAAAGAGCGGGGGGGCCGCGCCGGCGGCCGGGAGCGCACAACCCCCCTTCCGCCGCCTGTGCAAGATCCTGTCCTTTAGCCTGTACTACCAGGCCGCCATGCGGATCAAGGCCCGGATCGCGGCGCGCTTCTTCAAGCGGCACGTGCGCCCCCTGCTGCGCGAGCGGGCCCAACCCCCCCACAAGTGCCTGCTGTTCTGCCACAACCACAGCTTCGTGGAGCTGCTGCAGGGGCTGCTGCTCCAGCACACGTGGGACGGCGAGGACGGCGCGGCGGCCGACCGCTTCATCACCCTCACGGGCACGACGCCGCAGCCCAAGCGGCCGGAACTCATCCGGCGTTTCCAGCACGACCCGCGCTGCCAGGCCGCGGTCCTGAGCATTCTGGCGGCGGGGCAGGGCGTGCACCTGACGGCCGCCAACCACGTCTTTTTCTTCCAGTTGACCTGGAACGGGGGGGACTTGCTGCAGGCCGAGAAGCGCGCGTGCCGCATGGGCCAGCGCCGGCACGTCGATATCAAGTTGCTAGTGCTGGACTGTTTTATTGAGCGCCGGCAGCTGGAACTGAACCTGAGCAAGATCCGCAACCAGGCCTCCGTCCTCAACCAACAAGAGCTGGCCGCGCACGGGCTGGCGTGCGAGACGGAAACGTTCCGCGCCTCGCGGCGGCGCCGGCGCGGGGCTGCCGAGCCAGCGGCCGCGGCGCCCGAGCCAGCCGCGGCGCCCGAACCGCCCGGGCCGGCGGCCACTGCGTAGGCGGCGCCGCGCGAGGCGGGGGTGGAGCGAGGCAGAGGGGCACTGCCCCCTCCGCTCCCTTCCCTCTCCCGGAGGGGGCCACCCCTCCGCGTGCCTCAGGTTCTGGTCCTGACCTTCTTGGAGGGGCGCGGCCCGTCCTGGCCCTGGGTGCCGGCCCCCCGGGAGCTCTTCTTCTGCTGCAGGTTGTCGAGCTTGGCTTTGAGCTTCTCGATGGACGCTGGCTTCAGGCGCCAGCAGCAGTGGCAGGCCAGCGCGTAGAAAGCCAGGCTGCTGATGAGATGGCTCAAGTCACCCGGGGCGTCCCGCTTGCCTTCTTCGTACTGCACGCGGAACGCATACGCGATGGGGTTCCTTCTTTTTTCCTCTTCTTCCTCCCTTTTTTGGGCTTTAGCGTTCGGTGTACGTAGCGCTCCATCCGCTCCAAGAAGCCCTTGGGGGTAGGTGTGTCTGTCCACTGCACGTCAGCCAACAGGTGCAAGGCCTCGGCCAGGCCTGTCGCTGGGTCGCCTCCCCGACCTTCTTCGCCTGTGCCCTCAGCACCTTCACCGCTTCCCCGAAAGGACAGGAAAAGTCAGGGTCCTGCAACGGACTCTGCGCCGAGCCCTCCGGCATGCAAGCGACTTCTGCGTGCTCCATATCAATGAGCAGGTTAGCCACCGAGTTGGCCACCGTAAATAAGTACAGGGCCAGCGCCCAGGCGGCATCACTGTGCAGGCGGAGCGATTCTCCCCACGCAGTGGCTTCGGCTAAAGGGAGGGTCCACCTGTCGTAGGGCTCTACGTCGATCAGCCTCACGACAGGGCCCCCTCTCTCTTGGATCTGCAACATATTATCGAACCTCAGGTCCAGGCAACCGTAGGCTCTGTCCGGCTCTGCCCTTGCCTTCTCCTGTAGCACCTGCACGTACCGAAGCAGAGTGCAGTGCACCGACTGCAAGACCCTGTGGTGCTCTTGCTGTGTACTCTGGGAGGCCAGCAGGGTGCTGACCATCTGGCCCAAGGGGAGGATATGCCGGATAAGATAGAACTCGCGACCGGCGGGATTTCCAGCATGTTGCAACCAGTAGGGATACGGACACTGGCGCCGCGGCGACGGTCCGGGCTCGAACAGGAAGCCCCCAGCTGCGGGATCTCGCGGCACGTATCCTTGTACTGACGTTGCTCGTCATTAAACGCACGCAGCTGTTGCATGAATGTGGCCACGTTGTACGGCACGGCCCAGCCGTACAGCAAATGGCTGACGCCGACCTCTTCCGTGGCCAGCGCGTTGGCCCAGTCACGGCGGGCCGCTAGCTCGGCCTCGCTGAGGTACTCGTAGCCGGCTCGCACGACATAGGCCGCCGTCAGGCGAGTGACTACGTTGACGGACCCCGCGCACACCCAGTCTTGGTCCCCGGAGAGTTTGCACTCGTCAGTAGGTCCCGGGCAGGCCTGGTGCTGCAGTATCCGTGCTCGGAGCATAGCGTGCAGGGCGGCCAGCGGCCCCTGCGGACCGGTCAGCCCCTGGGAGTCGAGCGGCTCCTGGGCGGCGGACGACACCTGCTGCCACAGCCAGGCTAATTCGCCTGGGGGCTGGCCTGGCCTCGCCCCCTGGAGCCAGGCCGCCTTGTCCGGTAGTAGCTGGTGCTTCCGGTCGAGCGGGGCTGCCTGGCCCGGGCTACCGGCGGGTGGTGATGAGGAAGGCATACGGGACCGGGCGACGGGGAGAGAGCAAGGCCTCGCTGCTTGTTCCGTCCAGGACCTGGTAACGGGGGGGGAGCCTGTCCCGCCCGGGAGGTTTGCAGCCAAGTACCCGAGCTGCCATGCCCCCCCCCCGCCCCCCCCCACCCGCCGCGCCCTGTCCGCAGCGCGGCGGGGAGAAGGAAGGCGCTCCCCCCCCCGTCTCTCCCCTCCTCTCCCGCCGGTGCGGCCGCGCGTGCCGCCCCTCCCCCACGGCCCGCGGGACGTACACGCGCGTCGCGCCCCCCCCCCCCCCCCCCCCCCCCCCCGCTCCGGCGCCAGCTCCCCGGCGTTGGCGTGTGTGCGGCGCCTACTCGGCCCAGTTTTGGTTCGCTGGCGCAGGGGGCGGCCACCGCCAGCGAATGGCTGTGAACCAGAGGGCCGGCCACCACAAGCGCGGGCTGCCTACCTGAGAGGGCCGGCCACTACAAGCGAGAGCTGCCCCCCGAGGGCCGGCCGCGGGGCGCCAGGGGGCGGAGAGCCTACTGCCCCCCGTCACGCCGGCGGGTACCAGCCGCTCCCGGTGGTGTGCCGCCGGCTCGTCGCCAGCTACCTCCTGTGTGCCGTGGACCTGGCCGCGCTGGCCTTGGTCTGGGACTTGGCCCCCCACCAGGGCAGGGCACAGCCCCGCCACTCCTGGAGGCTGTCCCACCTGCTGGCTGCCTGGGAGCAGCCGGCCGCCGGCCGGCCGCCGCGGGGCCCGGTCGAAGTGGTGGTCGACGTGGACGAGGGACTGCGGCTGGCCAAGATCGCCTTCGTGGCTCCGCTCTCCGTGCTAGGGGCCGGCCTGGGCCTGGACGTGCTGGCGCTGCACGTGGTGAGCGGCGCGCGGGGCTTCGACCTGGGCCGGAACCTCCGCGAGCCCCGCCCGGACGCGGTGACCGCGCCTACCTGCCAACTAGTCGAGCTGCGCGTCGAGGCGGACTGCCCGCGGCGGTTTGCCGCCGCGTGCAGCTTCCTCAGCCAGACCACGTTCCCCCGCTTGGAAACGCTGTGGCTAGCGTACGGCGGCCGGGACCGCCCCGCCGGCCTGTCGGAGCTCACCCTTGGCTTCCAGTGCCGGCGCTTCCCCCGCCTGCGCGTCCTGGTGCTGGGCCCGCTGCCGGCGGCCCTCACTGGCCAAGTGTGGGCCGACACGGACGTGGTCTTCCGGGGTTACGCGTGGCCTGGTTCTGGCCTGGGCAGGCGGCCGGCCCGGTTCCGGGAGGAGCCAGCCCGGGCCTAAGTCACGCTAGCCTAGCTAGTCCGGTCCTAAAACCACCGTGGCGCGCTCCGGCAACCGGGGGGGGCACCCCCCTCTCTCCCCCCCCTCGGCACCCGACGCTTCTCCCTGCCGGCGCAAGCCCCGCGTCCACCTCGTTTCCTTCCCTCCCCGCTAGCCTCCCCCCTTACTCTCTCTCTCTCTCTCTCCGTCCCCGCCCGGCCCGCCAGCCGGGGACCCGGCACCACCGGCCTACTGTGCCAAAGGCGGATCGTTCCGTGACAAGGGTACGAGCCAACCTGCGCTGACTATGGGAGCCGCCGGTTCCAGGCACGAAGAGGAGGAGTCGGGTGATCAGGCAACGGGCCCGGGGCCGAAGCCCCCGCCTGTCTGTCCACGACCTGCTGACCGGGCAAATCAACGAGGCTCCCTCGGAGCTGCTAGTCCAGCTACAATCTGCGATTCAGAGGAAGATAGCCGGACTGCTCCAGAAGAATGCATTTCCTTTACTGGAGCTGAATCCCGAGGACGTGTACTTCGGCGCGCCAGGCGAAGCCGAGCCTAGGGTCACTACCGGTGCAGGACCAAGTCCGACACAGTCCTCGCGGCAGCTGAACAGCCTGGTCCGCCAGATTATGCAATTTGAGGACGGCCGCCGGGCTCAGGGCGCGCAATCTCTGTCTGCCGTGCAGGCCTGGGCTGTCCTTTTTTACCTCTGCGGGGCCTTTTGGGCGCGGCAAACCGAGCCCGCTAAGAGGCAGCGGCTGGAACGGCAATTGCGCCAGGCAGTGGCACGGGTCACGCCAGAGGGCCACGGGGCCAGCGAGAGGCAGTGGGCGCTGCTCAGCCGCGTCCGTAACAGGCTGTCTGCTTTGGAAATCGTGCTGGGGACAGCCGCAGCAGAGGAGAGGGGGGCGGCTGACCAGGAGGAGTCAGGCCTCCTCAGCCGCAGCCAGGTCGCGATAAACGACGAGACGGAAGGCCAGAGCCGTAGTATTCAGTCTGAAGGAGGAGAACAGGAAACAGGCCACGAACCCAGCCGGCCGTCTGGCGGCCAAGCGGCGGCGCTCGTGGCGGCCGAGAACTTCCTGCGGGGGGCCAATCACGTCGTCGAAAGCCTGCCCGGCGGGCCGGCGGGCGCTACAATCTCGTTGCCCTCCTGGGGGAAGGCAGCGCGAGCCCCGCGCACCAGGGTCTTGAGCGCGTGCAGGCCGCCCTCAGCCTGTGCCACGCAGTCGCCAAGTGCACCCACTGCGGGCGCCAGGTCGACACCCACACCGGCAAGGGGCACCGTCGTGAGTGAGGGAGAGAAGGGTGGGTGGCGGCGGGCAAACGCCGAGCGGCCAACCCTACGTGAGTCATTAAAAGTAACCGTCCTCGGCCGCCTGCTCGTCGTCCTCGCCTGGCGGCCCGGCCTCGGTCTGCCACCCCGCCGGCCCCGGCTCCGCCGGCCACCCAGCCGGCCCCGGGGGGGAGTCCGTGGAGGAGCGGGGCGGGGGCGCCCGTGCCTGGCCGCGCTGCGACGACGTGCGCGGCGCCGGCCGGCGGCGTGCCAGGGGCCAGGCGGCCGGACCCCGCTCCGGGCCCTGGCGCACGGGCTGGTAACCGCGCCGCCCCCCCGGCCAGCGCCGCCACGCGGCGCCGCAGTAGCAGCACGCCGAGGCTAGCGCAAGCGCCACGCCGACCCACAGCCACGCGGGCGGCGCGGGCCACCAGCACAGGACCCCCCAGGCCGACCGCCACTGGTCCGAGTGGAGGCGCGCGACGGGGCCCTGCGTCCAGGCCGCGGGGTCCAGCACCAGCACGGACTCGGGCAGGCCCATGACCTGCCAAGTATGGGTCTCGTTCGCGAGCGGGGCGGGGTCCTGGACGCCGGCGAGCTGCGCCAGCGCGTCGGCCAGCGCGGCGCCCGGCAGGTCGGCGGGCTCACCCCAGAGCGACCGCCCCCAGCCCCGGTCCTGCAGGCGTGAGTGCAGGAACTGCAGCACGTAGTACGGCGTCCGGGCGCCGGGCAGAGCGGCCCAGAAGATGGCGGGCCCCGGCAGCAGCAGGCTGTCGGCTACGCCGGGGCCGGGCCACGTGGTCCAGGGGGACAGCAGCTCTAGTTCCCTGGCCGCGTAAGCACCCCCCAGCCGGTGCACGAGGGCGAGCCCGCCCAGGACACTCCGTTCGGGCGCCCGGGCTAGGTGTTGGTAGGCGTTCCACACGTCCGGGTAGTACAAGAACACGAGGCAGCTGACTTCGCTCTCCGACCACATGGCGTGCGTAGCATTGGGCAGCAGCCTGGACCACGACAGGCTCCATTGCCACTGGCTGGACAGCCTTCCGCGTGCCCGGTCGGCGCATTGGCCCGTCTCCACAATCTGGTGCAGCAACGGCCCGGTGACGCTCGCCAGTTCACGCTCCTTGGCCCGCACGGCCTCGACACACTGTGCCTGCCGCGACAACAGCCCGGCGACGCCCCAGGCCAGGCCCAGCGCCCAGCAGCAGTACGCCGATGGCCACCAACGCATGTGCACAGCCCACGGCTCCACCACGGACGGGGCGGAATGTGGTGACGGGGTCAGGGCACGGTGCTCGGGTGGGAGTGGGGGGGTGGGGTCACCCCCCCCGGGGAGGGGAAGGGGGGGGGGCGCGTTCTCTCTGCCTCCCTACACCCCCCCCTCCCCGCCCGACCTGGGGGAATTATTCCAACCTCACTTTCCCCCGCTCCCGGTCGCCCGGAGTCCGTCGGCGTAGGAGGGGGGGGTGGCTCGGGCGCAGGACACACCCCCTCCTCTCCCTGTGACTCCCTGAGTTTGGAGGGGGGGGAGCCCCGACCCCCTGAGTTTGGCAGGGGGGGACCCCCGGCATCCCGTGCCTTCCTTTTTTTTCTCCTGGGGGGGGGGACCCCCGGCATCCCGTGCCTACCTTTTTTTCCCTAGTTGGAGGGGACCCTGGCATCCCCCGTGCCTTGATTCTTTTCTCTTGGGGGGGGGGGGTGTTCTCGAGCTTGTCTCAAAAGTGTCTCAAGAGAGGGGGGGGGTGTGTCACTAGAGCTTGTCTCAAGTGTCTCAAGAGAGGGGGGGGCTGTCCCTCGAGTTTGTCTCATGAGTCTCAAGAGAGAGGGGGCCCTCGTCGTCCCGCTTCTTCTCTGGCGCCACCCCCCCCATTTCTATGCAACCGGGATCTAGAGTGGCCCCCCGGGGAGGTTGCTTGCTCCCTGCGCCTCCTTGAGAGGGGGGATGCCTCCTCCCAAGGGGGGGTGCCTCCTCCCAAGGGGGGGGTGCTTCCTCCCTGAGAGGGGGGTGCTTCCTCCCTGAGAGGGGGGTGCTTCCTCCCTGAGAGGGGGGGTGCCTCCACTCAGAGGGAGGGGGTGCCTCACTCAGAGGGGGGGTGCCTCCTCCCAAGGGGGAGTGCGTCCTCCCAGTGGGGGGGGTGCCTCCTCTCAGAGGGGGGGGGGGTGCCTCCTCCCAGAGGGGGGGTGCCTCCTCCAGAGGGGGGGGTGCCTCCACTCAGAGGAAGGGGGTGCCCCCCCCCTTTCCCCTACCCTCTTCCGGCCCCTGGGGGGGTCCACCTGCCGCGGGGCCCGGGACCCGCGGCCACCACGGGGGGGGGGAGAGGGCCCCGCGCCGGGTGTGCCGCGTGCAGCCCGGCCCGAGGCGTGGAGCGCCGGATGGGTCTCCGGAGGGGTCTCCCGGAGGGGCCTGGCGCCGCGCAGCCACCGCAAAATAGCGCATGGCTAGCGAGAGGTGGAGCGGGGAGGCCTCGGTGCGCGCGGCGCAGCCCCCCGACCTGCCCGTCCTGCGAGAGCTGGTGGAACGTTCGTCGGGCACCCACGCAGACACCGGGTTCAGGCACAACTGGAACCTCCTGGCAAGCGCACTAGCCGAGCCCGGGAGGCTGTTGCTGGTGTACGAAGAAGGTGAGCAGCTGCTAGCGTACGCGCTGCTGTCGGTAGCCGACGGCTGGCGCCTGGACCTCTGTGAAGTAGACGTGGGGCGACGACGCCAGGGGATCGGCAGCGCCTTCGTGGCGGGGTTGCTGGCGTACCTGGCCCGCACGACCCCCGCCGATTACCTGGTGCTGCGCCGTGAGCCGCAGCACGACTACACCTTCTGGCTCTCACGGGGGTGGGAGCCAGCCGGCGCGGGGCGGGCGCAGGTGCTGTGCCGCGACATCCCGCGGCCGGCGGACGGACTGGCTGGGCTGCGGCAGCGGCTCCGCGGAGTGCAAACTTGCGCCGTGCACTTGCTGTTCGGGTCCGGGGCTTGGACCGTGCCGGCTCGTGCGGCACCGGCGGCGGGCGCCGCCCGCTGCGTACCCTGGGCGCGGGACAGGCCGTACCCCCAGCGCACACTGGCGTTCCCCGCCCTGCGCGTGGCCGGCCGCGTCTATTTTCCGTTCAAGGTGGTCGAGCAGCAGCGCCGCGCGGGGGGTACACCAAGCTGCTCTGTCTGGTCGACGGGCAGGCGGTCTTCTTCGGGCCCGTCATGGCGGGGCGCGACGTGGTGGCGCCCGGCGCGGCGGGGCTGGGCGTGCGTCCGACGGGGGCCGCTAGCTTCTGGCTCTGGGGGCTGCGCCTGCCCGGGCAGGCGCCCCCCCGGCCCGCAGAGGCCGGTCCGCCGGACCTCGCACTGGAGAGGCGCTGGTTCCAGCACGTGGACCTCGTGGCGCTAGCCCTAGCTTACGCACGCCTGGATCTCGGCGCGGCCCGGCAGCCCCGCCAGGCGCGGTCACCGCGGGCGGGCGACGGCGGCGGGCGTGACGCGGTAGCCTGGGAGTTGGTGTTACGGCTGGAGGCCGCTTCCGGCGAGGACCAGCCCCCCCCCCTGACGCGCGGGGGGGGGAGTGAGCTCTAGTTCCTGGTGAGTAAAAAGCCCCGGCCTTTTAATCCAAATAAAGATGACCAGGGCAGAGGAGCCGGGAAGGGCCGTGCTGCCGCCTAGGGGTCGTGCCCCGCGAGCCGCCGCTTGGCCCTCGCGCCCGGGCGGGGCGCCTCCGCCGCCGGTATATGCCGGAAGGGGTAGGTGTCGGGGAGGCCCACCAAGTCCACGCCCCTGGCCTGCAGCAAGTCTAGGCGCTCGATAAAGCACAGGGAGAAGCAGCCACTCACGCGCACCTGGCGCAGATGGCGCAGGCTAGCCAGGCCCTTGAGGACGGCCAGCCCCCCCGAGCCGGACAGGTCCAGCGAGGCCAGCGCGGCCAGCGGTGCTAGCGCGGCCAGTGACAGGGTGACCTGGGTGGTCTGCAGGCGCAGCGCCCGCAGGTTCGGCAGGCACAGGAGCGCGGCCAGGGGCGCGTAAACCAGCCCCCGCAGCTCGAGCTCCCGTAGCTCGGGCAGCAGCCCGAGCCCGGAGGGCTCGATCGAGCCCAGCGCCGGCAGCAGCGACAGCACGCGCAGCCCGCGGCAGGCCGCCAGCGGCCGCAGGTCGGGGGCGTGGGTGAGCGGGCAGTCGCGGGACGCACAGCCGGCGGCCGGGTAGCGGAGCCGCAGCGTGTGCAGGTGCGGCACGCCGGCCAAGAAGTCCAGGCTGTGGCCCGGCGGTTCGAGGTCGCCTAGGTCCACGTTGCGCAGCTCCGGCAGGCGCGGCCAGGGCGTCCGGCCCAGGGGGTCGGCGGCCTGCGGCGCCAGGCGCACGTGCAGGACCTCGAGGCCGGCGCACAGTGTGGGAGCCGCAGGCTCTGCAGGGAGGGGCAGTCCAGGACCCGCAGCACCCGCAGCCGGGGCAGGCCGGGCTCACCGGCGTCTAACGTGGCTACGGCGGGACAGTTCTCGACGTGCAGGTATTCCAGCTGCGGCAGGGTGGACAGCAGCGAGCCGAGGTCGGGGGTCCACAGGCCGCGCAGCACTAGCCGGCGGAGCCGGGGGTGGCCGGCTAGGAAGCCCAGGCCCCGCAGGCTAGAGCAAGAGGCCAGCTCGAGCTCTTCTAGGTCGGGCCAGCGCGCCAGCGCCTCCGCCTGGGACAGCAAGGGGCAGTGGCGGAGGCTGAGCGTCCTGAGCCGGGCGGCCGACCGCTGCAGCGACCCTAGGCTGAACGCCGGTCTGATGTGCGAGAGCCTGACACAGCGGAGCTCGGGCAGCAGGGCCAGGCTGCTGATATCTTGCAAGGAGGAGCAGTGCTCCAGCTGCAGCTCGGCCAGGCGGGGTGCCAGCACGTGCAGCCCGTGCAGCGAACGCAGCTGGGGGGCCCGGCCCAGGTACAGCCTGCGCAGGCGCGCCCCGCCCAGGCCGCCCGGCGGCAGCTCGCGCAGGTAGCACAGGGGTCCGCGGGGCCCCGCCGCCGGGGGGCCGCTCGCGTGCAGTGCGCTCAGCAACGCCAGCTCTCGCACGTCCAGGGAGGGCAGCAGACCGCCCGCTCGTTCCCACTCGGCCACGCTGCCGATGAACAGGCGCCTGACACGGACTCCCAGGCTTTGTAGTAGCTGCTGCGTGCCCAGGGAGGGCGCGTGGCCTAGCACCAACGGCCGCGGCCACAGCGCGGGCTGGCCCCGCAGGCCCCAGAGGCCCCCGACACGTACGCGCAGCAAAGTGAAGAGGGTACAGGCCGGCAGAAAAGACAGGATCTCTTTCTGCAGCTCGACGGGCAGCGAGTCGCCGTCGTTTGCGATCGCCACCGTCGTCGCGGGGGTGGGCGGCCAGCCGGGCGGCTGGCCCACGGGGCTGGGCAAGCTCTCCATAGCGCCGGGGACAGGAAACGCTCGGCCGGGGGGAGGACCCGAGCTTCTTCTTCTGTCAGTCAGTTTTCAGCCACGTTGTCCGCCCCCTTCTCTCCCCTGGGGAGGGGGAGCAGCCCGCGCTCCACCCCTCGCCCCCTCCCCCCTCGGCGTGCTCCGGCCACGGCGTGCCGCGGCCACCGCCGCCCGGGGGCGGGGAGGGGGTGCGGGCACACCGTGCCCGCGCGGCACCCCGCCAGGCCCGTCTGCGCCCGTCCCCTTTCCCGTCCCCCCTCCCCTCGCTCGCGCACGCGCCCGGAGGCCCGCCACGCTCGCGGGCGTGGCGCGCGTGGGCGGACAGGACGGGGCACGGGCGCGTGTGCTGGCGCGGGGTGACAGGGACGGTGGCGCGCGCCAAGGGGGGGGCGCCCTTGGCCCACACGGAAGGGGTGCCCCCCCCCCTTGGCGCGCGCACAGGGCGGCGCGTGCCGGGGGCTAGGGAGCGCTCCCCCCTCCGCGCGCGCCAAGGGGGGGGCGCGCCTTCCTTCCCCCCCGTTAGGTAGCAGTCCGGAGCCAGTGGTTGCACAAAGTCTGTTCTGGCCAACCTCGTACAGCGCCTAGCCGGCTTCCCCATGTTACACCTTCACCAGCCTACTACCGCGGCCGCCGGCGCCAACGTCCCTGCCGACGCCGCGCCGCCCGCGCCCACACCCCTCGAGCAGGGCTGGGAGAGCCTTTTGCAGGGTGTCCTGGAGGAGCGTTGGTCCCCGGCACAGGCGCACAAGCTCCAGTACTACCTGCACAGCGGCAGCCTCGAGACCGGTGGCCTGCAGGTGTGGAAGACCCTGGTCGCTACCTTGCTCCCACGGCGCGAAGAGGAAGCGCTGCTGTTTTGCTTGCGTGCAGCACGCGCCAAGGTGCGAGACGCGATCGGTCTGCTGCGCGAGTGGAGCCAGGAAAAGCTGGCCGAGTGGGATGGCGCCGTGGCGCTGGGTACGGAGCTGGGGCTGGCGGTGGTCCAGAGCCCGTGCAACCCGGCCGCCCGCCAGCAAGTGGAACGCTTCATCGACGGGGCACCGGCGTCCGAGCTCGGGAGAATGGCCTGCGCACAGGCGGCGCCCGAAGTTTTCCTCGAACTGCTCCAGGGCCCCGACACCGAGCTGGCCGCCTCGGGCGGCCGGCTGCTGGCGCGCGTGAGGCTCAACAGCCTGTCGCCCATGGCGTTCGCCCTGGCCTGGCTGCGGCTGCTGGCGGTGGCGACACTGCTGTGGTCGAGGGCCCTGGCCAGGTCTGCCTCGGAGCGCACGCTGCGCTCCTTGCTGGCGGGCCTGCGGGCCCGGCGCGGCGCGGCCAGGAAGCGGGCCGCGTCCAGGTTCCCCTTGGAGCTGCTGTTGGCGGACATACTGGATGAATTGCGCGTGCCCCTGGCCGAGCCGAACGTGGCCGACGCACGCCGGGTGATAGCCATCCTGCGCGCCGCGCTGCTCCAGTCGCAGCCCGAGGACTTTCGGCCGATCTTCCTGGACGCCGGGGCTTTGCTGCACTCTCGCAGCCTGGTCTGGCCGGTGGCGGCGGTCCTGCTCAGGTCCCCTTGCTCTTGCACACTTTCCTGGGGCTGGGCACCCCGGTGTACCAGCCGCCCTTGCCCTTCGAACTGCGGAGCCAGACGGTGCTCGAAGTACTCTGCACGGGCTTGTGCGCCGAATACCAGTGCGTGAAGATGGCAAGCGAGGACTTTGCCGCGGTGTGGCTGATGCTCGATGTCCTCGCCCACTACGGCGCGGACCCGGCGTGCGAATGGCTCGGCGAGCAGAACGCCTACGCTGCGCAATGCATGGGTGTGCGGTGGTGGCGCCTCAAGGCCCGGCTACGGGCCCGGGGGCTCCCCAGCCCGGCCTCGGCCGTGGACCTGTTGCGGACCATCGAACGCGCCGCCCGGCTCATCGTCCACGAGCCCCCGGCCGAGCCTCAGCGCGACGAGCCCCCGGCCGCGCCACCGGCCGCGCCCCGGCGCGACGGGCCGCCCGCCGTGCCGGGGGCCGCAGCGTCCTCCCAACCGCTGGGCTCGCTGCTGCGCCGTGACCAGCCCTACCTCGCGCCGTCCCTGCCCGGGGGGAGAATCCGCCGGGCCCGGCCCTGGGCGCGCTGCTGGAGGCAGGCGCCGGACAGGCCTGGCCCCACGGCTCCCGCGGGACGGACGGGGCCCCGGCGCAGCGCGAGACGGCACCGGCACCCGACCGGGCACCGGCCGGCCGCGCTTCCAGCCCCTTGCAGTCCGTGCTGGAGAGGGGCAAAAGGCTGCGCACCTGCAACAAGAGGCTGGGCCGCGAACAGAAGAGACTACAGTCCGAGGTGGACAGGCTGACCTCCCAGCACGAGACACTTAGCCGCCGTGGCCAAGAGCTCCGGGCCGAACAGGCGGACTTGCTCGGCGCCCTCAAGGGCCTGCGGAGGGCACGGCTCGGGCTGGCCGCCGACGTTGCGGCCGCGCAGTCCACCCTACAGCGGCTGCGGCAGGCCACCGAGCAGCAAGAGCCCCCGCGGGCTCGGACCTGTGACATTTGCGAAGAGGGCCCCCGGCCCCTGGTCGTGTTCGTCCCCTGCGGCCACGCCCGCGCGTGCGGCGAGTGTGCGGCAGGAATGCGCGAATGTCCCTTCTGCCGGCGGGACATCCAGACCCTGGTGGTGCCGATCTAGGCGGGGCTCTCGAGCCCGCGCTTGGCCGTCGCCGTGTGCCTGAAATTAAAAGGAAGATAGCTCGCCTCTGCTCCCTACCGGTCCGGAGGGGTTCACCGGCCGGCGGCTCCGACGACGGGCCGGTGTTCACGGCCGGGCGGGGCTGTGCCGGCACACGCACGCACGTGGGCTAAGCTAGGCTAGCTGGAGTAGGCTGCCCCAGGGGATTTACTTGACACAGACTGGGCTTGGCTACTCGGGAAATAGCTCTACCGGGTGAAACCTTCCTCGCAGCTCTACGGTAAGAGCTTCTATCGCCTCTCTGTTGATTGTATCCGACCGGTAATACCAGTCAATGTCCACGGGGGCAAAGCCTCTGTCTTTTCTAATCCGCTGAAAATCCACCAGGAGCTGGTACCACTCCGGGTCCGATTTCTCCAAGCACAACGATAATTTCCGCAGGGTCTCGATCTCCGCCACCAGCTCCACCAGGACGGTCCCGTCGAACCAAACAGCCTCTTGAAACCTGTCCAGCCTCACGGCTAGCACTTGCAACGGCGGCTGGAGCAATGTCTGCAGCTGAGGGTAAGACAGGTAGGTATCGTCTATTGCCAGGTCGGCTAGTTTTGGCATTGGCGGTATTGTGCCCTTGACCACGTCGAAGTCAGAGAGGCTCAGCTTCTCCGCTCCCTGCAGGCGAGTCCAACCAGCCTGCTGCAGCTCCAGGCGTCGGTAGCTCGACCCCAGGGTAACACTGGTGGCACTTAAGTCTACCTCCCGCAGAGTGGTTGTTGGTCCTCGTTGGAACGCGCACAGGACGTCGGACACTGGCCCCGGTTCTGGACGCGGCGTCGCTAACGAGAGGACCTCCAGCTGTTTAAGGCATGGTAAATCATAACAACCGTCGCCGAGCATGTCTGGTATACTAATCGCTGTCAATTGGAGCTGTGCCAGCTGTTGGCAGCGCCCAACCAGGGCGTACACTTCCGCCACCCGTTTTTGCTCCCGCTGGGCTTGGGCCTCGTCGCTTGACCAGTCAGTAACCTCACACTTAAACGTCCGCAGGGTTGGGTGAGAGAACCCAAGCACCTTCTTAGCGAATCTACACATGGACTTGGTTGCCCCCTGGTACTTGGAGTTAGCACTGCAGACCAGGCACAGTTCCGACAACGGCTTCAGCTTTTGGTCCAAAGGGGGTAGCCCGCTGCACGTACTCAGCGCCAGTGCACCGCCTGCTGGGAGCTTCCGGAGCAGCGACAGAGGGGGTGCTCGGCAGTCGTTCAGCACCAGTCTGCTTAGCAATGGCAGTGCAGCGCCACCGACTCCTGGCGGATCTCGGTGTGTCGCCCAGTCCAGGCCCGAGATGGTCAGCTCCTGCACCGTCG
Source organism: Paulinella micropora (assembly GCA_019918135.1). NCBI lineage: Eukaryota > Cercozoa > Imbricatea > Euglyphida > Paulinellidae > Paulinella > Paulinella micropora. The sequence goes on along the minus strand of WBZZ01003758.1, from coordinate 124,645 downwards.
GGGGCGCTTGGTACCACCGCCAAGCCGGGGCCTGTTCAGAGTCGTTGTAGTCTAGGTGCAGGCCACGGATGGGCAGCGACGATAGCCACGTCAGATCCTCCGGGGTTGGGACCGTGCCAGTACAACCTATTCGCACAGAAGCGGAGGCAGGGCTGTCGCTACGCCAGGACTTTGCCACCTGGTGGAGCAAGCGGCAGTTCTGGCTAAAGTCAGACGAGAGGAAGGCCCACCGCGGATGGTGCGCCAGCTGCGACCAAGGCAACTTGTGCCAGCGTTTCTCTTCCACGAGGCCAAACAGGTTGGTGGCATTAAACGTGAGCGTGGCGTCAGCCGGGATCTCCAATCTAGTGCCTCGCTGCCACTTAAGGTCGAGTAACCTCCGTAGGTACCTCAGTCGTATGCGATCGGCGGCTTCCTCACTAAGCGTTTGCACTCCTTGTTCCTCGAGCGTGCCAACCCCGAACAAGGCCAGTAACCATTTCGTGCTGCTTTCCCTGGCCTCTGCTGGAGCGGCGGGCAGGCGCCTCTGATCGCGGGACCGGCCGCCGCCCCGCGTGTAGTCGTTGGGGTCAAAGCCCGGTCGCGTAAGCCACACGGGGGTCTGGCTGTCCATCAGCTTGCTTAGCTGCGGCTCGGAAAAGCAGTGCTTGCTGAGTTCGAGCACCACCTCTGACGGGAGCCCCTTCTGTCTCCTGTTTACATTAAATACGGCTAGAGACGCGGTCCACTCGTCCGACTCGCCGTAGGTGCGCTTGCTCAGGCGCAGCCGTTGTAGATTTGGCAGCGCGGCTAGGCGTCGCTGGACAAAGCTCTCGGTCAGCCAAGTACAGTTGTCGAGGTCGAGCTCTTGCAGCTTATTTCTGCCCCCCTGGGGATCAAACAGCCGCCGCTGCAGATCGTACGCCAGCTTGCCAAGGTGTTCCAACCGCAGGCTTGATAGCTCCGGCGCTGTAGGGGCGTGGGAGAGACTTCCAAAACCGCTAAGCGTCAACCGGGTCAGATTCTTCATTTCGCTCCATTCTTCTGGCGTGGCCATGAGCTCGCAACTTCGTGATCGGGAGGATCGCACGACGTAGATTGTAAGTTGTTGCAGCTGGTTCACTGGACACCAACCCCGCAGCAGGTCCGACAGCTGCAGCAGATGGGGGGCACCCTCTCCAACCTCTTCCTTGGTTACGTAGATACACAGTATCTTGAGGTCTTGCCAACAAGGCTGACTTTTCTGCTCTCGGAGCAGGTCCGCCTCTCTGATAGACAGAGTGCATGACGTAAGCTTCTTACAGTCGCGGACTCTTGTCTGCAGCTCTTGTCGCGCCTGGGCAGTCGACAATTCGTACCGGAGCGTCAGCTCTTCCAGACTGTCTTTGGCAGTTCGTGAGCACTGCCCCGCAGTCCTCCATCCTGCGCGAGTCGAGAGCGTTTACGACGATGTTCAAGCACCTTAGTTTCTTCAGGTTGCCCAGCGCAGGCAAGGAGGCTTCGCGCCAGGGATTGACCTCTAACTGCGTGACCTGCTCAGCCGCCTCTTCCGTGAAGAGGTCACGGAGCAGTATGTCGCTGCCCCTGTCATCGTCTGTATACTCCCCCAAACGCAACTTTGCCAAGTTAGGGTGCGCCTTCCAGAAGTCTGCAAAGCTGTACTCCGTTGTCCCCTGCACCGCCTCTCGTACTACCGGGTAGTTGCTCAGTTGCAGCTCAGTGCAGCTCCGCGGTATCGAATTCCAGAGCAAGTCCAGGACCCCCGAGTCTACCTCCATAAAGTCCTCCTCGAACACCAAACGTAAGCAGCCTACGTTAACACTAGCCAGCTCTTCCAGCAGTTCCACCAGTGCCTCGTTGAATGGAGTCGGAAGGAAGCCGAGGGTGACAGAGAGGAGCGGGGTACGCGCAAGCCCTTGTGATTGCCTGTACTGCTGCAAGCAAACCAGCATCTTGACGTTGCTGATGAAGCTCGCGGTTACAAATTCCCAGATCCCGTGGTTAGCTAGCTTGGGCCAGGCTTCGGCCAACAGGAGATCCACCAGCGCCCTTCCGTCGTCGTCACCCTCTGGTATATCTTGGTCGTTGAAGCTCAAGCAAAGATTGGGTGGGATGTGCACGTGCGCCAAGTCCGGCTCCACGGCATTCCGGCCCGCCGCGCTCCGTACTCGGGGGTTCGGTTGTTCATGACCAGGCACGGGCTGTAGTAATTCGCGTAGGTCCGTTGGTGGCCGCTTGCCGTCCGCAGAAGCCAAATCCAATGCATTCAGGAAACGATCGCCCCGGCCGAGCCGTGTGACCCAAGCCATGCCCTCTCGCGAGTAGGACAGGCTCGGGTACACAACCGCCAGTGCCGGCTGCGACGGGCGGTCGAGGAAGGTCTTGACCTCTGCGGCGAGCTGAGACATCGCTGTGTCCTTCCTCTGATGATGAGCAGGATGTGAATGTCTTCGTTTGTCCCTAGCCTTGCCGCAGACAGCGCATGAGTGTGACATGGCTAGCTTGTGTCTCTGGCACCTGTTTTACTTCCCAAAGCAGAGACACTGGGTAGTGGCAGAGGCAGAGAGAGATGTGAGAGAGGGAGAGGGAGAGACGGAGAGGGAGAGGGAGAGAGAGGAGAGACGGAGAGAGAGAGAGAAGAAGAGGGAGGCAGCAGGGGGGTCTGTCTGCCTAGCCGTCGCTACTACTGATTGGCGGTTGCCTACCGGCGCAGGTGCCTCCGATAGTTGTCCCTGGCTAACTGCCAGGGGGAGCTACGAGCAGGGATGATTCGGACCACCCTAAGCAGGCCGCGAACGCAGACACGCCACACGCGCGCCTGGAGCACCGGTAAGGCTTTAAGTAAAACTAAACAGAGGTACAGGCGTGACAGCCAGGAGGGGTTGCTCCGCTGAGGGGCTGTTTTCAGCCTTCTGCGGTCTCCACCAGTGCCAGGGCATGAGAATGTCCTGTAGGAGTCAGGTTGAACGTAGGGGGGCGCCCTCCTCTTTGACTGAGGCTGGGCACGGGCGTGAGGTCCAGAGTACCGCGCGGAGAGGGGCCGCTTCTCTTCTTCTGTGTGGATGTAGGGGAGGGGGAAGAGGGGGGTGCATGCTAACCTCGGTATGAGTTAGGGGGGGGGGGGGTATCACTAACCTGGGTGTGAGTCAGGGGGGTAGAGGTACCACCAACTTGGGTGTGAGCGTAGGGGGTTGGGACCTCGGTATGAGTTAGGGGGGGGTGTACCACTAACTTGGGTGTGAGCGTAGGGGGTGGAGACGCGCTAACCTCGGTGTGAGCGTGGGGGGGTGTACCACTAACTTGGGTGTGAGCGTAGGGGGCGGAGACACGCTAACCTCGGTGTGAGCGTGGGGGGGGTGTACCACTAACTGGGATGTGAGCGTAGGGGCGGAGACACGCTAACCTCGGTGTGAGCGTAGGGGGTGGAGACACGCTAACCTGGTGTGAGCGTAGGGGTAGAGGTACCACTATGGTGTGAGTCAGGGAGGGGGGGGGCACACTAACCTCGGTGTGAGTCAGGGAGGGGGGGGCACACTAACCTCGGTGTGAGAGTAGGGGTAGAGGTATCACTAACTTGGGTGTGAGCGTAGGGAGGGTGTACCACTAACTTTGGCATGAGCGTAGGGGTAGAGGTACCACTAACTTGGGTGTGAGCGTAGGGGTAGAGGTACTACTAACCTCGGTGTGAGCGTAGGGGGTAGAGGCACGCTAACCTCGGTGTGAGCGTAGGGGGGTAGAGGCACGCTAACCTCGGTGTGAGCGTAGGGGGTAGAGGCACGCTAACCTCGGTGTGAGTTAGGGGGGGAGTATTACTAACTTGGGTGTGAGTCAGGGGGGCACGGTGTGCGCTCCAGGGTACTGGGGGGGGCGTCGGCTCCTTCCTCCCGCGCCGGGGGCGGAGTCTCGGCTCGCGAGTGTGCACGAGCGCTAGGGGCCGCGCTAGGGGGCCGCGCTAGCAGGTCGCAGCTGCGCGGAGCGCGTCTCTGGGTAGCTGGTCTTGTCTCGCGCGGGGCCCTGGCGGACCCACCAGGGCAGGCCGGGCGCCCCGGCCGGCGGCGCGGTTGGTGGCGCGGTCGGCGGCGCGGGCCGGGGCGCTCCTCGCCAACCCTGCCAGCGCCGCGCCGGGCCCGGCGGCCCGGCTATACACCCGGTGAGGCATTTCGAGAGGCAGACGTGCGGCCGTGTCAGCAGGCCACACTCGAAGCACACGTCGGCAAAGCACCCCTTGTGCGGGCAGAGGTACAGCTCCGCTCGCCGGCACTGCGAGCACACCTCTAGCGCCGAGGCTAGCACGACACAGGCCCCCGTGCACGCGGCGCACTGCACTTGTCTGGTCTGCTCCGCGGCGCCCCCTGCCTGGTCGGCCACCGACATGAGCGAGAGCTTTTCTGTGCGGGGTGCCCGTGGGACGACGACGACGCCGGGAGTGGCGCCAGTGCCGGGAGGGGGGGAGGCGTGGACAGCGGGGCCGCCTGGCCGCCCGCGCCGGCGTGGCCCAGGCCCGAGGGTGCCGGGCAGGGAGGCGAGGGGGAGGAGGGGAGGGGGGGGGCCGGGCAGGGGAAGGAAGCGGCGCCGCCGCCGACTCCCCGCCGCCGCCGCCTCGGCTGGCTGTGCGCGTCGCGAGCCGCCCTTTGCAGAAAAGCCAGCAAAAAATTTAGTGGCCAGGGACAGCACACCCCGACCAAGCACTAGCCATGCCACCAGCGAGCTTAGCCTGGTGGCCCTGGTGGCTGCTGCTGCTGGCGCTCCGGTGCAGCGCGCTGTGCCCGTACCTTCCCGACTGCCAGAGCGTGTGCCCGGCGCACCTGGCCGACTACAACAACCCGCACCAAGTGTCCGCGGCCCAGCTGGGCGCCGCCACCGTGGGGGCGCTGCTGGCCCACGTCAACAACCTGAGCGCGCACACTCCACCGCCGCCCGACTGCCAGAGCGTGTGCCCGACGCACCTGGCCGACTACAACAACCCGCACCAAGTGACGGCGGCCCAGCTGGGCGCCGCCACCGTGGCCGCACTGCTGGCCCACGTCAATGCCCTGGACGCGCACAGCCTGCCGCTCCCGGCCTCCATGCCGAACCAGACGGTGTTTGTGAACGCGAGCCTGAACATGACCAACAACACGGCCCCCGCCCCGCTCGTCGCGTCCGCGTCCTCTGCGACTGTCACTACCGGCACCACCTTCACGGGCAAGGCTACGCGGGACGGAGACGCGTTCGGGGCTTTCGGCACCACGTGGCACGTTGTGACGGGCGCCCGATCGAAAACTACTGGTCCTCGGCACTGGTCTGGAACAGGTCACTGGCCTACTTGTCCAACGCCGCGAGGCTGTACTCTGGCACCAACTACACCGGCGAGTGGCTCCGCCTCGACTTTGGACGGACCGTGCTGCTTCGGCGTTACTACCTCAAAGCAGAAGTTAGACTCATTAGTGGGGCCCTGGATTTTTACGGTGCGCCCACCACTTGGTACGCCGCCACGTCACCCAATGGCGTCGACTGGAGTGTGTGGCATGCACAGGATAGCGCGTACACGTGGATTGGCAGCACGGCGTACTGGTATGCACTGCAGCCCGCCACCGCGGCCACCGCTCGATACGTGGAGTTGCTCGTGCCGACTATTTTTGACGCTAACGCGGTCTTGACTGGATTTCCGACGCTGAAGCACCCTTGTCTGTTCAAGCAAGTGCGTTTTGATTGGGAAGAAATAGCGTGGCCGTCCGAGCCCACGCGCGTCGTCAACAGGGCGTACGTCGACTACGCTATCGCGCAGACCCAGCAGCTGCTGCGCGTGGGTTCGAGCACGATTGCGAGCCGCGGCGGTGTCAACCTGCTGCTGCCTTCGTCGCTGCCCCCACAGGCGCGGCTGCTGCAGCTCGACAGCGCGGGGGCCATCGACGCGGTCACCTTCACTGCCGGCCAGTGGGGGTCCACGGCTGTCCAAACCTTCACGCCCGGCGTGGCGGCTGGGGTGCTCGTCAGTGACACGCCGCTCGTGACCCCGACCGCGGGGCGCATCACCTACTCTACCTGGTCGGCGGGCAATTACACGAGGTGGTGCAACGCGTGGGGGACAACCAGGCGCTGGCTACTGACGGCGCAGCTGGCGCTGCGGAACCCCGTCAACCCGGGCGGCTTCGCGTTTGAGGCGGGCTTTGGTCTCTCGGACTGGGCCGGCCCGCCTGACCCCTCGTTCTACCAGGGGCCGGGCTGGCTAGCCGCGAGTGCTCGCGGGGACGGCGCCACCGCCTGGGGGGACGGCGCTTCGCTCAGTCTCGCGGGCGTACTCGATGTGCCGGCCGGGTGGTGCGTGTGGCTGCAGGTGAACGGCATCACGCAGGGCGCCAACAACTACATGACGGCCCCCGGCCGACAGACCTTGGTGACCGTCACCGAACTCGCCGCCTAGTGCCGGCACGGCCCTGCCCAGGGGTTATTAAAAAATTCTGTACCCGAGCGTAGCACCACTGCGCAAATTGACTGGGTTTAATAAGAGCTGCCAAGCCTCGGGGTCGGGCCGATCACGACTGGTGGACACTGGCACGCCGGGCCCCGCGGCCGACAGCTGGCCTCCCGCGCGACCACTCGTGGCTCACTCGTGGCTCACCCTGACACACCCGGACACTCATTCTTGGCGCTGGACTGGCAGCGTGTCGATCACAGTTAGCAAACCACTCGATTCCAACAGCTTGACGATGGACCCAGTGTGTCCACCACCCGTATAGACGAGCGCGGGTTGCTTGCACCGCAGCACGGACGCCGCGGTATAGACCTCCAGGACCAGATTGCACACCTCCAGGTACAAAGTATCTGCGTCCCTAGCCTTGGTTGCTTTTTGCTTTAGATCTGCCACGGCTCGGTGCAGACTTGTCAGTAGGCGGACTCGTTCTCTCTGCTCGAGGTTTTGCAACGCCTCGGCCCAGGCTTCTACGGAATGTCTGAATTCGCCGCGTGCGACCATTGCTGTCGCTGCCAGGTCTTCCGGAGAATGTCGGGGCTCAACGCCGCCTGTCCATCGTTCCCAATACTCGAGCATAGCCAGGGAATCTTGCCTTGCCCGGGGGTTAAACAATCTAAATGGTATATTGCCGAAGCTATGGAAGCAGGTGAACGTCTTGGCTTCTTCAGCACCATTCGTAGTTTGGTACGTCTTGGCCAGGTACCGAGCGTCACCAGGTAGCAAGCTCGCCTGCTCTGCTTTAGCGAATCCCCTGGTTAGCTGTAGGCCCGCGGACGAGAATCTGGGCATTTTGGCGACGGAGGCTGTCAGACTACAAAGGCCTGCGTCAAGGCAGAAGGGAACGTCGCTGAACTCGGGGCTTGACAGATCAATTGTCTGCGACCGCAACTGTATGTTGGCATCCGACTGTTCGTAGATCAACGTCCACCGCTTAGTACTGCCCCATCGTGACCATTTCACCAGCGCTTTTAACAACTTGGCGACCGCGGCCTTTTGTGCGTCTGTCAACACTTCGTCGTGGTCAACATGGCGCTCTCCGATCAGAACTACGCGCGTCGAGTCTTTCTTTTCGGCCAAGACTATAGACACGATTCCCGTGGCAGTGTACGCGTCTCGGTGCTGGGCCGGCACAATCTCACATTGGCCGCAGGCCTGCGGCTTGCTGCCGGGGCTTGACATCCTGCTGCGAGGTTGCGAGCTCCTTTAATCCTGGCAAGGAGGGGACAGGAAGGAAGGGTTTGCGGGGGGGGGCCCGTCGAAGCTTTGCTACTTTGCTAACGCCGCCGAGTGTGGAGAGCTACGCCTTCTTCTCCCCTCCCTTCCCCGCCTCTTTCTTCCCCCGCCGGTGGTGGGTCAGGGGAGGGCCTGCTCTGGCCCTGTCCGCTCGCCCCCGCGGCCTCCTCCTCCGGCTGGTGCGGGGCCGGGTGTTTCAGGCCTGGCACGCGGCGGGCGAGGCGCTGGGCCACAGGTGCCTGGGCAGCAGGAGCTGCCAGCCCGCCAGCGGGGCCGGGCCGCCGCAGGGGCTAGGGGTGGCGCCCGGCGGCGGGCTGCCGCTGGCACTGCCGCCGGCCGGGCCGGGTGTCGGGCTGGGGGCCGGGCCGGCGGGCAGCGGGACACAGCCGTCGGCGGGCGCGGCGTACTCGAACCCGGCCAGGCACTCACAGCGCCAGGCGCCGGCCTGGCTCCGCACCAGCCGGCTGCGCGTGCTGGCCCCGCACGTTCTCGCGCGCTCGGCCAGCTCCGGGTGGCGTTCGCTGTAACAGCGGCAGGTGCTGTTCTCGGCCCGCAGGCACACGCCCAGGCCGTCCCGGGGGCAGACGCAGAAGGACGGCCCGCCGACGTCCTCGAGGCACGCCGCCGACTCGTGGCAGGCCGGCGCGCACGGCCGGTGCTCGCAGAAACGGCCGCCGCGGCCGGGCTCGCACACGCAGCGCTGCGCCAGCGAGCGCGCGTACCTGGTGCGATTGGCCTCCGCCTCGGCGCGGTAGTTGTCGGCGTAGCCGGGCAGCTGCGACGGGTACACCCGGTAGCTGAAGCCGCCGAGGGGCGGCAGTGCGTCGAAGTCGTGCGCGAGGTCCGGAAAAGCCCGCTCCTGCACGCAGTAGCCGCGGCCGGAGCAGGCCGGCAGGGTGCACTGGCGTTGCGGGAAGAGGCGCGAGCCGGGGACGAGCAGGTCGGCGTCGATGTTGGACTCGCCGAGCTTTTCCCACTGGCCCAGGTACCAGTTCCAGGCACAGTCGCTGCGCCCCTCGCGCACGAGCCGCGAGCTGAAGCAGCCTTCGTCGACCGTGACGTACTCGCAGTAGGCGCCGAAGAAGCCCGGCTCGCAGGCGCAGCGGGGCGGCCCGCTCGCTGCGGTGGCCTGGCACTGGCCCGTGGCCTGGCCGGCCGTGCTGCGCAGGTTGAGGCGGGGCAGTTCGCAGCTGAAGCACTCGCGGCGGTCGGCGGCGCGGGCGCTGGCGCGCTGGCAGGCCCGGCCCTCGGCGGCGTAGTAGCAGCCCGGGGGCGGGACGGTGCAGGATGCGGGGTAGCCGCCCGGGTAGCTGGTGTAGCCGTTGTCCACGAAGCCCTGGGCGGGCAACGCCGTGCAATACCGAGGGTCGTCTTCCTCCTTGCAGGCCGTGTCGGCGCCGAGCGCGTCGCTGTAACAAGTCTGGCGCACGTCGACGCCGCACGCGTCCTCGCGCAACGAGCGCGGCACGCGGGCGCGGCCGTCGGCGGAGTACACCAGGTTCACGACCTCGGTGTTGGGCCGGGTCTGGAAGTACGGGTCGCACTCGCAGCGGCCCGGGCCGGCCAGGCACACCCCCCGGCTCCAGCCGCAGGGGGTCTGGGTCGTGTCGCGGCGCAGGGCGGCCTCGGGCACGTCGGGCGCGGCCGAGCCCGCCCACCAGGCGGCGCCGGCGGGCGCCGCGGCGCGCGCCGCGGCGGCCCAGTCGAAGCCCGGGGCCAGCGGCAGCGGGCACAGGGGCACGGCGCAGGCGTGCGAGGCACCGAGCGCGAGCACGGGCTCCGTGCGCCACAGCGGCAGGTCCAGGCGGTCGCAGAAGGGCTGGCCGGGGGCGAGGCGCGCCTCGCCGTGCGTAAAGGCCTCGAGCAGCACCCACTGGCGCCAGGCCAGATAGGCCCGGCATGCCGCGGGGCGCGCTGACGTACGAGGAATTCGTGTTGCGCTACTGCGGGGGGCAGTACGTGCGCCGGGGCTTCGACCGCGCCACGGGCCGGCCGATCCGGGTGCTGGACGCGGGGGGCTCCACGAACCTGGGCGAGCTGTACCAGCGGCTGTCCAAGCTGTGCCTGTTCACGGGGGACGGGCTGGCCCGCGAGTGCGGGGTGCAGGTGTTCGCCGGCGCGGACGACGCTCGCGCGGGAGGAGGCGAGTTCACGTTCAGGCGCACGGTCGTGGTGTGCGAGCTCCGGCCCGCCCACCAGGCCCGCCTGGCCCGGCTGTGGCAGCAGGAAGCCGAGGCGGCGGCCCAGGTCACCGAGCTGCTGGGCGACGGCGGGGAATCCGAGCCCCCGGGCGCCGCCGTGCCGGCGGCCGCGCCGGCCGCTGGCGCGGGCTGGCAGGCGTGCCTGCTGGAGTTCGGGGGGCTGCCGGCCCGGGCGCCCCCGGGGGTGGCGCCCCCCGCCGCGTCGGCGCTGGTGCCGGCGCGCAAGCGGCGGCGCCTGGAGGACGAGAGCGCCGCGCTGGCGGCACCGCCCCATATTTCCCCCGGGCTTCGTTCTGTGTACGTAGCGCTCCATCCGCTCGAGGAAGCCTCCGGGGGTGGGCGTGTTAGTCCACTGCACGTCGGCCAGCAGGTGCAAGGCCTCGGCCAGGCCTACCGCTGCGCTGCCCCCCCCGACCTCCTTCGCTTCTGCCCTCAGCACCTTCACCGCTTCCTCGAAAGGACAGGAAAAGCCCTGCGGTGGCAACGAACCCTGGGCCGAGCCCTCCGGCACACAAAGGACGCCTGTGTGCTCCATATCAATCAGCAGGTTAGCTACCGACTTGGCCAACGTAAAGAGGTACAGGGCCAGCGCCCAGGCGGCATCACTGTGCCATCGAAGAGATTCTCTCCACGCCATGGCTTGGGCTAAAGGCACGGTCCACCTGTCGTACGGCTCTACGTCGATCAGCCTCACGACAGGGCCCCCTCTCTCTTGGACCTGCAACATATTATCAAACCTCAGGTCCAGGCAACCGTAGGCTCTGTCCGGCTCTGCCCTTGCCTTCTCCTGTAGCACCTGCAAGTATCGAAGCAGAGTGCCGTGCACCGACTGCAAGACCCTGTGGTGCTCTTGCTGTGTACTCTGGGAGGCCAGCAGGGTGCTGACCATCTGGCCCAAGGGGAGGATATGCAGGATAAGATAGAACTCGCGACCGGCGGGATTTCCAGCATGTTGCAACCAGTAGGGATACGGACACTGGCGCCGCGGCGACGGTCCGGGCTCGAACAGGAAGCCCCCCAGCTGCGGGATCTCGCGGCACGTATCCTTGTACTGACGTTGCTCGTCATTAAACGCACGCAGCTGTTGCATGAATGTGGCCACGTTGTACGGCACGGCCCACCCGTACAGCAAATGGCTGACGCGGACCTCTTCCGTGGCCAGCGCGTTGGCCCAGTCACGGCGGGCCGCTAGCTCGGCCTCGCTGAGGTACTCGTAGCCGGCTCGCACGACATAGGCAGTCGTCAGGCGAGTGACTACGTTGACGGACCCCGCGCACGCCCAGTCCTGGTCCCGGTCCTGGTCCTGAGTGCACAGGCACTCCTCGGTAGCTCCTGGGCAGGCCTCGTGCCGCTCTATCCGTGCTCTGAGCATAGCGTGCAGGGCGGCCAGCGGCCCCGGCGGACCGGCCAGCCCCTGGGCAGCAGCGGACGACACCTGCTGCCACAGCCAGGCTAATTCGCCTGGGGGCTGGTCTCGGGGGGGGGGAGCCCCCTGGAGCCAGGCCGCCTTGCCTGGCAGCAGCCGGTGCTCTCGGTCGAGCGGGACTGCCCCGCCTGGGCGACCAGCGGGTGAGGAGGCAAGCATACGTGGTTTACAGCCAAGTACCCGAGCCATTGTCCCCCCCCCCCACGCCCCCCCACGGTTTCCCCTCCCTGTTTCTTCTCCGCAGTGCCTCCTGCCCGCGGCGCACCACCCCCCTTCCCTCCCGCGGTCCCGGCCCCACGGCCCGGGGGACGCGCACACGCGCCCCCTCCCCGCCCCCGCTGCCGGCGTCAGCCCCCCTGGCGCACGCGTGTGCACGGCGCCCGCCCGGCACACTTCTGACCCAGGGCGGTGGAAGCGAATGGCAGCCAACCCGACGGCCGGCCGCGGGGCGCCGGGGGACGGCAAGCTTAGGGGGCCTAGTCAGACCGACGGGTACCAGCCACTCCCGGCGGTGTGCCGCCGGCTCGTCGCCAGCTACCTCCTGTGCGCCGTGGACCTGGCCGCGCTGGCCGTGGTGTGGGACTTGGCCCCCCACCAGGGCAGGGCACAGCCCCGCTACTCCTGGAGGCTGTCCCACCTGCTGGCTGCCTGGGAGCAGCCGGCGGCCGGCCGGCCGCCGCGGGGCCCGGTCGAAGTGGTGGTCGACGTGGACGAGCGACTGCGGCTGGCCAAGATCGCCTTCGTGGCTCCGCTCTCCGTGCTAGGGGCCGGCCTGGGCCTGGACGTGCTGGCGCTGCACGTGGTGAGCGGCGCGCGGGGCTTCGACCTGGGCCGGAACCTCCGCGAGCCCCGCCCGGACGCGGTGACCGCGCCTACCTGCCAACTAGTCGAGCTGCGCGTCGAGGCGGACTGCCCGCGGCGGTTTGCCGCCGCGTGCAGCTTCCTCAGCCAGACCAGGTTCCCCCGCTTGGAAACGCTGTGGCTAGCGTACGGCGGCCGGGACCGCCCCGCCGGCCTGTCGGAGCTCACCCTCGGCTTCCAGTGCCTGCGCTTCCCCCGCCTGCGCGTCCTGGTGCTGGGCCCGCTGCCGGCGGCCCTCACTGGCCAAGTGTGGGCCGACACGGACGTGGTCTTCCGGGGTTACGCGTGGCCTGGTTCTAGCCTGGGCAGGCGGCCGGCCCGGTTCCGGGAGGAGCCAGCCCCTGGGCCTAAGTCACGCTAGCCTAGCTAGTCCGGTCCTAAAACCACCGTGGCGCGCTCCGGCAACCGGGGGGGGCACCCCCCTCTCCCCCCCCCCCCCCCCCTCGGCCCCCGACGCTTCTCCCTGCAGGCGCAAGCCCCGCTCCACCTCGTTTCCTTCCCTCCTCGCTAGCCTCCCCCCTTACCCTCTCTCTCTCCGTCCCCCGCCCGGCCCGCCAGCCGGGGACCCGGCACCACCGGCCTACTGTGCCAAAGGCGGATCGTTTCGTGACAAGGGTACGACGTACGAGCCAACCTGTGCTGACTATGGGAGCCGCCGGTTCCAGGCACGAAGAGGAGGAGTCGGGTGATCAGGCAACGGGCCCGGGGCCCGAAGCCCCCCACCTGTCTGTCCACGACCTCCTGACCGGGCAAATCAACGAGGCTCCCTCGGAGCTGCTAGTCCAGCTACAATCTGCGATTCAGAGGAAGATAGCCGGGCTGCTCCAGGAGAATGCATTTCCTTTACTGGAGCTGAATCCCGAGGACGTCTACTTCGGCGCGCCAGGCAAAGCCGAGCCTAGGGTCACTACCGGTGCAAGACCAAGTCCGACACTGTCCTCGCAGCGGCTGAACAGCCTGGTCTGCCAAATTATGCAATTTGAGGACAGCCGCCGGACTCGGGGCGCGCAGTCTCTGTCTGCCGTGCAGGCCTTGGCTGTCCTTTTTTACCTCTGCGGGGCCTTTTGGGCGCGACAAACCGAGCCCGCTAAGAGGCGGCGGCTGGAACGGCAATTGCGCCAGGCAGTGGCACGGGTCACGCCAGAGGGCCACGGGGCCAGCGAGAGGCAGTGGGCGCTGCTCAGCCGCGTCCGTAACAGGCTGTCTGCTTTGGAAATCGTGCTGGGGACAGCCGCAGCAGAGGAGAGGGCGGCTGCTGACCACGAGGAGTCAGGCCTCCTTAGCCGCAGCCAGGTCGCGGTAAACGACGAGGCGGACGGTCCGAGCCGTAGTATCCTGCCTGAAGGAGAACAGGAATCAGGCAACGAGCCCAGTCGGCCGCCTGGCGGCCAAGCGGCGGCGCTCGTGGCGGCCGAGAACTTCCTGCGGGGGGCCAATCACGTCGTCGAAAGCCTGCCCGGCGGGCCGGCGGGCGCTACGATCTCGCTGCCCTCCTTGGGGGAAGGCAGCGCGAGCCCCGCGCACCAGGGTCTCGAGCGCGTGCAGGCCGCCCTCAGCCTGTGCCACGCAGTCGCCAAGTGCACCCACTGCGGGCGCCAGGTCGACACCCACACCGGCAAGGGGCACCGTCGTGAGTGAGGGAGAGAAGAAAAAGCGGGGGGGGGGGGGGGCAGTGGGTGGCGGGGGCAAACGCCGTGCGGCCAACCCTACGTGAGTCATTAAAAGTAACCGTCCTCGGCCGCCTGCTCGTCGTCCTCGCCCGGCGGCCCGGCCTCGTCTGCCACCCCGCCGGCCCCGGCTCCGCCGGCCACCCAGCCGGCCCCGGGGGGGAGTCCGTGGAGGAGCGGGGCGGGGGCGCCCGTGCCTGGCCGCGCTGCGACGACGTGCGCGGCGCCGGCCGGCGGCGTGCCAGGGGCCAGGCGGCCGGACCCCGCTCCGGGCCCTGGCGCACGGGCTGGTAACCGCGCCGCCCCCCCGGCCAGCGCCGCCACGCGGCGCCGCAGTAGCAGCACGCCGAGGCTAGCGCGAGCGCCACGCCGACCCACAGCCACGCGGGCGGCGCGGGCCACCAGCACAGGACCCCCCAGGCCGACCGCCACTGGTCCGAGTGGAGGCGCGCGACGGGGCCCTGCGTCCAGACCGCGGGGTCCAGCACCAGCACGGACTCGGGCAGGCCCATGACCTGCCAAGTATGGGTCTCGTTCGCGAGCGGGGCGGGGTCCTGGACGCCGGCGAGCTGCGCCAGCGCGTCGGCCAGCGCGGCGCCCGGCAGGTCGGCGGGCTCACCCCAGAGCGACCGCCCCCAGCCCCGGTCCTGCAGGCGTGAGTGCAGGAACTGCAGCACGTAGTACGGCGTCCGGGCGCCGGGCAGAGCGGCCCAGAAGATGGCGGGCCCCGGCAGCAGCAGGCTGTCGGCTACGCCGGGGCCGGGCCACGTGGTCCAGGGGGACAGCAGCTCTAGTTCCCTGGCCGCGTAAGCACCCCCCAGCCGGTGCACGAGGGCGAGCCCGCCCAGGACACTCCGTTCGGGCGCCCGGGCTAGGTGCTGGTAGGCGTTCCACACGTCCGGGTAGTACAAGAACACGAGGCAGCTGACTTCGCTCTCCGACCACATGGCGTGCGTAGCATTGGGCAGCAGCCTGGACCACGACAGGCTCCATTGCCACTGGCTGGACAGCCTTCCGCGTGCCCGGTCGGCACATTGGCCCGTCTCCACAATCTGGTGCAGCAACGGCCCGGTGACGCTCGCCAGTTCACGCTCCTTGGCCCGCACGGCCTCGACACACTGTGCCTGCCGCGACAACAGCCCGGCGACGCCCCAGGCCAGGCCCAGCGCCCAGCAGCAGTACGCCGATGGCCACCAACGCATGTGCACAGCCCACGGCTCCACCACGGACGGGGCGGAATGTGGTGACGGGGTCAGGGCACGGTGCTCGGGTGGGAGAGGGGGGGGTGGGGTCACCCCCCCCGGGGAGGGGAAGGGGGGGGGGGGCGCGTTTTCTCTGCCTCCCTACACCCCCCCTCCCGCCCGACCTGGGGAATTATTCCAACCTCACTTTCCCCCGCTCCCGGTCGCCCGGAGTCCGTCGGCGTAGGAGGGGGGGTGGCTCGGGCGCAGGACACACCCCTCCTCTCCCTGTGACTCCCTGAGTTTGGAGGGGGGGGAGCCCGACCCCCTGAGTTTGACAGGGGGGGAACCCTGGCATCCCGTGCCTTCCTTTTTTCCCTAGTTGGGGGGGACCCTGGCATCCCCCGTGCCTTGATTCTTTTCTCTTGGGGGGGGGGGGTGTGTTCTCGAGCTTGTCTCAAAAGTGTCTCAAGAGAGGGGGGGGGTGTCACTAGAGCTTGTCTCAAGTGTCTCAAGAGAGGGGGGGCTGTCCTCGAGTTTGTCTCATGAGTCTCAAGAGAGGGAGAGGGGGCCCTCGTCGTCCCGCTTCTTCTCTGGCGCCACCCCCCCCATTCCTATGCGACCGGGATCTAGAGTGGCCCCCCGGGAGGTTGCTTGCTCCCTGCGCCTCCCTGAGAGGGGGGGGGTGCCTCCTCCCAAGGGGGGGGTGCCTCCTCCCAGAGGGGGGGGGTGCCTCCTCCCAGGGGGGGGGGGGGGTGCCTCCACTCAGAGGGGGGGGGGGGGTGCCTCCTCCGAGCAGGAGGACCCCCCCCCCCCCCCCTTTACCCTACCCCCTTCCGGCCCCTAGGGGGGTCCACCTGCCGCGGGGCCCGGGACCCGCGCCACAGCGCTCCGCGACCTGGGCTGCCACCACGGGGGGGGGGCAGACCGAACCCCGCGCCCCAGCGGGGGGGGGGAGAGGCCCCGCGCCGGCGTGCAGCCCGGCCCGGGGCGTGGAGCGCCGGATGGGTCTCCGGGGGTCTCCCGGAGGGGCCTGGCGCCGCGCAGCCACCGCAAAATAGCGCATGGCTAGCGAGAGGTGGAGCGGGGAGGCCTCGGTGCGCGCGGCGCAGCCCCCCGACCTGCCCGTCCTGCGAGAGCTGGTGGAACGTTCGTCGGGCACCCACGCAGACACCGGGTTCAGGCACAACTGGAACCTCCTGGCAAGCGCACTAGCCGAGCCCGGGAGGCTGTTGCTGGTGTACGAAGAAGGTGAGCAGCTGCTAGCGTACGCGCTGCTGTCGGTAGCCGACGGCTGGCGCCTGGACCTCTGTGAAGTAGACGTGGGGCGACGACGCCAGGGGATCGGCAGCGCCTTCGTGGCGGGGTTGCTGGCGTACCTGGCCCGCACGACCCCCGCCGATTACCTGGTGCTGCGCCGTGAGCCGCAGCACGACTACACCTTCTGGCTCTCACGGGGGTGGGAGCCAGCCGGCGCGGGGCGGGCGCAGGTGCTGTGCCGCGACATCCCGCGGCCGGCGGACGGACTGGCTGGGCTGCGGCAGCGGCTCCGCGGAGTGCAAACTTGCGCCGTGCACTTGCTGTTCGGGTCCGGGGCTTGGACCGTGCCGGCTCGTGCGGCACCGGCGGCGGGCGCCGCCCGCTGCGTACCCTGGGCGGGACAGGCCGTACCCCCAGCGCACACTGGCGTTCCCCGCCCTGCGCGTGGCCGGCCGCGTCTATTTTCCGTTCAAGGTGGTCGAGCAGCAGCGCCGCGCGGCGGGTACACCAAGCTGCTCTGTCTGGTCGACGGGCAGGCGGTCTTCTTCGGGCCCGTCATGGCGGGGCGCGACGTGGTGGCGCCCGGCGCGGCGGGGCTGGGCGTGCGTCCGACGGGGGCCGCTAGCTTCTGGCTCTGGGGGCTGCGCCTGCCCGGGCAGGCGCCCCCCCGGCCCGCAGAGGCCGGTCCGCCGGACCTCGCACTGGAGAGGCGCTGGTTCCAGCACGTGGACCTCGTGGCGCTAGCCCTAGCTTACGCACGCCTGGATCTCGGCGCGGCCCGGCAGCCCCGCCAGGCGCGGTCACCGCGGGCGGGCGACGGCGGCGGGCGTGACGCGGTAGCCTGGGAGTTGGTCTTACGGCTGGAGGCCGCTTCCGGCGTGGACCAGCCCCCCCCTGGAGCGGGGGGGGAGTGAGCTCTAGTTCCTGGTTAGTAAAAAGCCCCTGCCTTTAATCCAAATAAAGATGACCAGGGCAGAGGAGCGGGGCGGGGAGGGCCGTGCTGCCGCCTAGGGGTCGTGCCCCGCGAGCCGCCGCTTGGCCCTCGCGCCCGGGCGGGGCGCCTCCGCCGCCGGTGTATGCCGGAAGGGGTAGGTGTCGGGGAGGCCCACCAAGTCCACGCCCCTGGCCTGCAGCAAGTCTAGGCGCTCGATAAAGCACAGGGAGAAGCAGCCACTCACGCGCACCTGGCGCAGGTGGCGCAGGCTAGCCAGGCCCTTGAGGACGGCCAGCCCCCCGAGCCGGACAGGTCTAGCGAGGCCAGCGCGGCCAGCGGTGCTAGCGCGGCCACTGACAGGGTGACCTGGGTGGTCTGCAGGCACAGGAGCGCGGCCAGGGGCGCGTAAACCAGCCCCCGCAGCTCGAGCTCCCGTAGCTCGGGCAGCAGCCCGAGCCCGGAGGGCTCGATCGAGCCCAGCGCCGGCAGCAGCGACAGCACGCGCAGCCCGCGGCAGGCCGCCAGCGGCCGCAGGTCGGGGGCGTGGGTGAGCGGGCAGTCGCGGGACGCACAGCCGGCGGCCGGGTAGCGGAGCCGCAGCGTGTGCAGGTGCGGCACGCCGGCCAAGAAGTCCAGGCTGTGGCCCGGCGGTTCGAGGTCGCCTAGGTCCACGTTGCGCAGCTCCGGCAGGCGCGGCCAGGGCGTCCGGCCCAGGGGGTCGGCGGCCTGCGGCGCCAGGCGCACGTGCAGGACCTCGAGGCCGGGCGCACAGTGTGGGAGCCGCAGGCTCTGCAGGGAGGGGCAGTCCAGGACCCGCAGCACCCGCAGCCGGGGCAGGCCGGGCTCAACGGCGTCTAACGTGGCTACGGCGGGACAGTTCTCGACGTGCAGGTATTCCAGCTGCAGCAGGGCGGACAGCAGCGAGCCGAGGTCGGGGGTCCACAGGCCGCGCAGCACTAGCCGGCGGAGCCGGGGGTGGCCGGCTAGGAAGCCCAGGCCCCGCAGGCTAGAGCAAGAGGCCAGCTCGAGCTCTTCTAGGTCGGGCCAGCGCGCCAGCGCCTCCGCCTGGGACAGCAAGGGGCAGTGGCGGAGGCTGAGCGTCCTGAGCCGGGCGGCCGACCGCTGCAGCGACCCTAGGCTGAACGCCGGTCTGATGTGCGAGAGCCTGACACAGCGGAGCTCGGGCAGCAGGGCCAGGCTGCTGATATCTTGCAAGGAGGAGCAGTGCTCCAGCTGCAGCTCGGCCAGGCGGGGTGCCAGCACGTGCAGCCCGTGCAGCGAACGCAGCTGGGGGGCCCGGCCCAGGTACAGCCTGCGCAGGCGCGCCCCGCCCAGGCCGCCCGGCGGCAGCTCGCGCAGGTAGCACAGGGGTCCGCGGGGCCCCGCCGCCGGGGGGCCGCTCGCGTGCAGTGCGCTCAGCAACGCCAGCTCTCGCACATCCAGGGAGGGCAGCAGACCGCCCGCTCGTTCCCACTCGGCCACGCTGCCGATGAACAGGCGCCTGACACGGACTCCCAGGCTTTGTAGTAGCTGCTGCGTGCCCAGGGAGGGCGCGTGGCCTAGCACCAACGGCCGCGGCCACAGTGCGGGCTGGCCCCGCAGGCCCCAGAGGCCCCCGACACGTACGCGCAGCAAAGTGAAGAGGTTACAGGCCGGCAGAAAAGACAGGATCTCTTTCTGCAGCTCGACAGGCAATGAGTCGCCGTCGTCCGCGGCCGCCGCCGTCGTCGCGGGGGTGGGCGGCCGGCCGGGCGGCTGGCCCACGGGACTGGGCAAGCTCTCCATAGCGCAGGGGACAGGAAACAACTCGGCCGGGGGGAGGACCCGAGCTTCTTCTTCTCTGTCAGTCAGTTTTCAGCCACGTTGTCCACCCCCTTCCCTCCCCTGGGGGGGGGGGGAGCAGCCCGCGCTCCACCCTCGCCCCCTCCCCCCTCTGCGTACTCCGGCCACGGCCTGCGGCCAGCCCCGCCGCCCGGGGGCGGGGAGGGGGTGCGGGCACGCCGTGCCCGCGCGGCATCCCGCCAGGCCCGTCTGCGGCCGCCCCCTTCCCGCCCCCCTCCCCCGCGTGGCGTTGGGAGTGGAGGAGGGAGGGAGGGAGAAACAGAGCCAGACCCACGCTCAAGCAGCCAGCGCCCCCCTCCCCTCGCTCGCGCACGCGCCCGGAGGCCCGCCACGCTCGCGGGCGTGGCGCGCGTGGGCGGCAGGACGGGGCACGGGCGCGTGTGCTGGCGCGGGTGACAGGGCGGTGGCGCGCGGGGGGGGGGGCGCCCGCCCACACGGGGGTGCCCCCCCCGGCGCGCGCACGGGCGGCGCGTGCCGGGGCTAGGGGCGCTCCCCCCTCCGCGCGCGCCGGGGGGGGGGCGCGCCTTCCCCCCGTTCGGTAGCCGTCCGGAGCCAGTGGTTGCACAAAGTCGGTTCTGGCCAACCTCGTACAGCGCCTAGCCGGCTTCCCATGTTGCCCCTTCACCAGCCTACTACCGCGGCCGCCGGCGCCAACGTCCCTGCCGACGCCGCGCCGCCCGCGCCCACACCCCTCGAGCAGGGCTGGGAGAGCCTCTTGCAGGGTGTCCTGGAGGAGCGTTGGTCCCCGGCACAGGCGCACAAGCTCCAGTACTACCTGCACAGCGGCAGCCTCGAGACCGGTGGTCTGCAGGTGTGGAAGACCCTGGTCGCTACCTTGCTCCCACGGCGCGAAGAGGAGGCGCTGCTGTTTTGCTTGCGCGCAGCACGCGCCAAGGTGCGAGACGCGATCGGTCTGCTGCGCGAGTGGAGCCAGGAAAAGCTGGCCGAGTGGGACGGCGCCGTGGCGCTGGGTACGGAGCTGGGGCTGGCGGTGGTCCAGGGCCCGTGCACCCCGGCCGCCCGCCAGCAAGTGGAACGCCTCATCGACGGGGCACCGGCGTCCGAGCTCGGGAGAATGGCCTGCGCACAGGCGGCGCCCGAAGTTTTCCTCGAACTGCTCCAGGGCCCCGACACCGAGCTGGCCGCCTCGGGCGGCCGGCTGCTGGCGCGCGTGAGGCTCAACAGCCTGTCGCCCATGGCGTTCGCCCTGGCCTGGCTGCGGCTGCTGGCGGTGGCGACACTGCTGTGGTCGAGGGCCCTGGCCAGGTCTGCCTCGGAGCGCACGCTGCGCTCCTTGCTGGCGGGCCTGCGGGCCCGGCGCGGCGCGGCCAGGAAGCGGGCCGCGTCCAGGTTCCCCTTGGAGCTGCTGTTGGCGGACATACTGGATGAATTGCGCGTGCCCCTGGCCGAGCCGAACGTGGCCGACGCACGCCGGGTGATAGCCATCCTGCGCGCCGCGCTGCTCCAGTCGCAGCCCGAGGACTTTCGGCCGATCTTCCTGGACGCCGGGGCTTTGCTGCACTCTCGCAGCCTGGTCTGGCCGGTGGCGGCGGTCCTGCTCAGGTCCCCCTTGCTCTTGCACACTTTCCTGGGGCTGGGCACCCCGGTGTACCAGCCGCCCTTGCCCTTCGAACTGCGGAGCCAGACGGTGCTCGAAGTACTCTGCACGGGCTTGTGCGCCGAATACCCGTGCGTGAAGATGGCGAGCGAGGACTTTGCCGCGGTGTGGCTGATGCTCGATGTCCTCGCCCACTACGGCGCGGACCCGGCGTGCGAATGGCTCGGCGAGCAGAACGCCTACGCTGCGCAGTGCATGTGTGTGCGGTGGTGGCGCCTCAAGGCCCGGCTACGGGCCCGGGGGCTCCCCAGCCCGGCCTCGGCCGTGGACCTGTTGCGGACCATCGAACGCGCCGCCCGGCTCATCGTCCACGAGCCCCCGGCCGAGCCCCGCCGCGCCCAGCGCGATGAGCCCCGGCCGAGCCTCAGCGCGACGAGCCTCCGGCCGCGCCACCGGCCGCGCCCCGGCGCGACGGGCCGCCCGCCGTGCCGGGGGCCGCAGCGTCCTCCGAACCGCTGGGCTCGCTACTGCGCCGTGACCAGCCCTACCTCGCGCCGTCCCTGCCCGGGGGGGAGAATCCGCCGGGCCCGGCCCTGGGCGCGCTGCTGGAGGCAGGCGCCGGACAGGCCTGGCCCCACGGCTCCCGCGGGATGGACGGGGCCCTGGCGCAGCGCGAGACGGCACCGGCACCCGACCGGGCGCCGGCCGGCCGCGCCCCCAGCCCCTTGCAATCCGTGCTGGAGAGGGGCAAAAGGCTGCGCACCTGCAACAAGAGGCTGGCCTGCGAACAGAAGAGATTACAGTCCGAGGTGGACAGGCTGACCTCCCAGCACGAGACACTTAGCCGCCGCGGCCAAGAGCTCCGGGCCGAACAGGCGGACTTGCTCGGCGCCCTCAAGGGCCTGCGGAGGGCACGGCTCGGGCTGGCCGCCGACGTCGCGGCCGCGCAGGCCACCCTACAGCGGCTGCGGCAGGCCGCCGAGCAGCAAGAGCCCCCACGGGCTCGGACCTGTGACATTTGCGAAGAGGGCCCCCGGCCCCTGGTCGTGTTCGTCCCCTGCGGCCACGCCCGCGCGTGTGGCGAGTGTGCGGCAGGAATGCGCGAATGTCCCTTCTGCCGGCGGGACATCCAGACCCTGGTGGTGCCGATCTAGGCGGCCGTACGCCGGGCCGTCGCCGTGTGCCTAAAATTAAAACAAAGTTTGCCTGTCTCTGCTGCCGGCTTACCGGTACGGGGGGGGGAATTCGCCGGCCGGCGCCCGGGATTGACTTGAAGAAGCGCCTGGACATTTAGTTACTTAGGGAACAGCTCGACCGGGTGGAACCTCTTCCCCAGCTCCGCGGTCTGTAGTGCCAGCGCCTCCCTTTGCCGGGCCAGCGCCTGCTCGTCCGTTGTATCCGGCTCGTAGTACCAGTAAATGTCTACCGGAACCAAGCCCTGCTCTTTTCTAACCCGGTCGAAGTCCGCCAGGAGCCGGTACCACTCGGGGTCCGGTTTCTCCCAGCACAAAGATAGTTTCCTCAGGCTCTTGACCTCCGCCAGCAGCTCCACCAGGACGATCCCGTCGAACCAGCTAGCCTCTCTGCTTGTGCCCAGCGTCACGTCTAGCTCCTGCAACGGTGGCAGGAGCAGTGCCCGCAGCTGGCGATACGAGAGGTAGGTATAGTTTATCGTCAGGTGGGTTAGTGCTCGCATCCACGGTATCGCTCCCTTGACCACGTCAAAGCCAGCGAGGCTGAGCTTCTCCACCGTCGCCAGGCGTGCCCAAGCGGTCGTCGACACCTCTATGCGCCGGTATCTTGACTGAGCGGTAACACCGGTGGCGCTTAAGGCCACCTCCCGCAGAGTGGTTGATCCTGGCGGGATGAACACACACAAAAAGTCAGACAGCTGCACCAGCTCTGGACCCCGCGTCGCCAACGACAAGACCTCAAGCTTCTTCAGAGCGGGCCAGCCTTGAGCACCACCCTCGAGCAGGCTAGGCCTACCAAGCGCCGTCAGCCGGAGCTGGGTCAGCTTTCGGCAGAGCCCGACCCCCGCGTACAGTCTTGCCACCCGTTGCTGCTCTTGCCGGGCCTGGGCCTCAGTCCTTGGCCAGCCAGTAACCTCGAACTTGAACGTCTGCAGGGTTCGACGAGAGCAGGCGAGCGCTTCCTCCGCAAATTCACACATGGACTCGGTTTCCTCGCAGGCGAGGCACAGCTCCGACAACGGCTTGAACCTTTGGTCCCAGGAGGGTAGCCCGCCGCACGCACTCAGCGTCAGTGCGCCGCCCGCCGGGAGCTGCAGGAGCAGCCGCCGGGGGGGAGCTTGGCAGTCCTCCAGCACCAGCCTGCTTGGCCGTGGCAGTGCAGCTTTGTCGACTTCTGCTGGCTGATCTGGATATTTCTTCCAGTCTAGGTCCGAGAGGGTCAGTTCCTCCACGCTCGGGGGCGCTTGGTACCACCGCCAGGCAGGGGCGTCGTCGTAGCCGTAGTCTAGGTGCAAGCTACGGATTCGAAGCGAGGATAGCCGCGCCAGCTCCTCCTGGGTTGAGGCCTCGCCGATGCAGTTTATTCGCACCGAAGCGAGGGGGGGCTTCCGCCGGGCCGGCGGTGTGCCACGTCGAGGAGCAAGCGGCAGTTCCGGTCAAAGTTACGCGAGAAAAAGGACCACCGCGAGTGGCGCGCTAGCTGTGACCAAGGCACCTTGCCCCACCTCTCGTCCTCGTCGTCCAAGGCGAAAATGTTGGTGCTATCGAACGTGAGCGTGACGTCAGCGGGGATGACCAACTTAGTGTCCCGCTTGAGCTCTAGGCGCTCCAGGTACTCTAGTCGTTGCTGCTTAGTGGCTTCCCGGTCTCCCAGCTCTCGCATCCTTCGTTCTTCGAGTGTGCCAACCCCAAACACGGCCAGCAACAGCTTCGTGCTTGCTTCCTTGGCCTCTGCCAGAGGGGTGCACAGGCTTCTGGGCCCGCCGAACCACATGGACCGCTTACAGTCGCAAGCTGAAGAAGCTGTTCTCGTAAGACACACGGGGGTCTTGCTGTCTAGCAACTCTTGTAGCTGCGGCCCGGAAAGCCTGCTCTTGTTGAATTCGAGCACCACCGCTGAGGGAAGCTTCTTCCGCTCCCTACGAGCATTGAGGGTGGCCAGCGACGTGATCCACTCATCGGACTCGCCGTGAGTGCGCTTGCACAGGCGGAGCCTTTGTAGTCCCGGCAGCGCGGCTAGGCGACGCTGGACGAGGCTTTCGGTCAGCCAAAGACCCTCGTCGACGTCGAGCTTCTCCAGCTTACTTTCTCTCGTGGGCGCAAACAGCTGCCGCTGCAGCTCGCAGCCCAGCCGACCAAGGCGTACCAGCCGCAGGCTCGATAGCTTCGGCGGTGTAGGAGCGTCGGAAAGACTGCCAAAGCCCCCTAGCGTCAAGCGGGTCAGGCTCGTCATTTGTGCCCACACTGCTGAGTCGGCCACGAGCTCGCAGCGCCGCGAAGATCTCGCCAGGTGGATGGCTAATTCTTCTAGCCCGCCCACCTGACACCAGCCTTGCAACAAGTCCAACAGCCGCAGTTGACTGGAGACCCCCCCTCCGCCTCCTTCCTCCTCGATGACGTGGATCCGCAGTCTCCGGAGGCCAGGCCAGCAGGGAGGACGCTTCTGCTCAAGCAGGTCTGCCGCCGCGATAGATAGAGTGCAGGACTTAAGTTTCTGGAAGGCGCGGATCCCCGCCTTCAGCTTTTGTCGCGCCGTGGCAGACGAGTAAGTATACCGGAGCACTAGGCTTTGCAGAGTCACTCGGCAGTTCTTGAGCACCGCCCGGCATTCCCGTGCTTTGGCCTCGTCGAGAGTCGAGAGATGGAGGTTGAAGCGCGTTAATCCCTGCAGGCCGCCTAGCGAAGGCAGGTCAGCGCTGGACGAGGGCCTGAGCCCTAACTCTTCTACCTGCCGGGCCGCTTCTTCTCCAGTGAAAAGGTTAGAAAACGGTAGATCGCCCCCCTCGTCTACATACGTCAACTGCAGCTTGGCCAAGCGGGGGTGCTCTTGCCAGAAGTCTGCAAAGCTGTACGAAGCCTCCTGTTGTAGCTGCTCCTGTTGCAGCGG
Organism: Paulinella micropora; assembly: GCA_019918135.1. NCBI lineage: Eukaryota > Cercozoa > Imbricatea > Euglyphida > Paulinellidae > Paulinella > Paulinella micropora. The sequence goes on along the minus strand of WBZZ01003758.1, from coordinate 99,969 downwards.
ATACCCGCGCAGCTGAAGCTGGGTGCAGCTGCGCGGGATCGAATTCCAGAGCAAGCCAAGCCTCGTCGGGTCTACCCGCAAGAATTCGTCCTCGAAATGGAGACGCAAGCAGTCTACCTCAACGTTAGTTAGCCGACGCAGCAGTTCCTCCAGTTCCTCCGGTACCCCGTCGAACGCGGTTGGCTGCAAGCCGAGGGTGACGGAGCTGAGGGGGCGATTCGACAGCTCCTGTTCCTGCCTCCACTCGTGCAAGCGAACCAGCATCTCAACGTTGGTGCGGAAGCTCGTGGTGGCAAACTCCCACACCCCATGGGTAGCTAGCCTGGGCCAGGCCCGAGCAAACAGCCGCTTCAGCAGCTTACCCTTCCGTCGTCACCCGCTGGTATATCCCGGTCGCTGAATCGCAAGCAAAGGCGGGACGGAATGTGCAGGTGCGCCCAGTCTCGGCGTGCCGCGTCCAGAGGTGATTTCCCTTTGGGCTCCACACGACCTCGCTGTAGTAGTTGGCGTGCCGCGTCCGGAGGTGATTTCCCTTCGGGCTCTACACGACCTTGCTTTAGTAGTTGGCGTAGGTCCGCTGGTGCGCCATCTTTACAATCCAGTTTATTTAAGTAACGGTCGCCTTGGCCAAGCAGTGTGGCCCAAGCCATGTCCTCTTCCAAGTAGGACAGGCTCGACAGGCCCTGGTTGAGACTCGCCAGTGGGGTAGCGTTCCCCACAAAAGACACGAGCTCTGTACCGAGCTCTCGCATCACCGTCTCCCCCGCTGCGCCGAGCTCTCGCCTCACTGTGTCCCCCGGCAGAGACGATGGCCTCTGCTTGTCTTCTTCTTTGCCGCATACCGCGCACGGACGCGACATGGCCGGCTGGCGTTGCTGGCAGCTGTTTAGCGCCTTGGGCGGACGCACCGGGTCACAGGGGCAGATGGGGGGGAAGCAGGGAGAGGGAGGGGGGAGAGAGAAGAGAGGGGGCGGGGGAGCGGAGAGAGGGGAGTGAGAGACAGAGAAAGAGCAAGGGAGGGACAGAGAGTCAACCTCTTCGCTACACTACCCGTCGGGGTTGCCGGCCGGAGGCGTCTCGAGCAAGCATCGCTAGGGATTTAGGCTAGAATGCAGTGCAGGCCTGACAGGCAGAGGCGGCCTCTTCTCTGGACCGAGGCCGGGCACGGGCAGGAGGTCCAGAGCGCCGCGTGGAAAGGGGCCGCTTCCCTTCCTCTGTGTGAGTGAGTGGAGGGGGCAAGGGGGGGGTGCATGCTAACCTCGGTGTGAGTTAGGGGGGGTGGAGGTACCACCAAATTTGGTGTGAGCGTAGGGGAGGGTGTACCACTAACTTTGGCGTGAGCATAGGGGAGGGGTACCACTAACTTGGGTGTGAGCGTAGGGGTAGAGGTACTACTAACCTCGGTGTGAGCGTAGGGGGTAGAGGCACGCCAACCTCGGTGTGAGTTAGGGGGGGGGGGGGGGGGGGAGTACTACTAACTTGGGTGTGAGTCAGGGGGGTAGAGGTACTACCAACTTTGGTGTGAGCTTAGGGGAGGGTGTACCACTAACTTGGGTCTGAGCGTAGGGGGTAGAGGCGTGCTAACTCGATGTGAGTTAGGGGGGGGGGGGGGGGCACGGTGTGCGCTCCAGGGTACTGGGGGGGGGCGTCGGCTCCTTCCTCCCCGCGCCGGGGGCGGAGTCTCGGCTCGCGAGTGTGCACGAGCGCTAGGGGGCCGCGCTAGCAGGTCGCAGCTGCGCGGAGCGCGTCTCTGGGTAGCTGGTCTTGTCTCGCGCGGGGCCCTGGCGGACCCACCAGGGCAGGCCGGGCGCCCCGGCCGGCGGCGCGGTTGGTGGCGCGGTCGGCGGCGCGGGCCGGGGCGCTCCTCGCCAACCCTGCCAGCGCCGCGCCGGGCCCGGCGGCCCGGCTATACACCCGGTGAGGCATTTCGAGAGGCAGACGTGCGGCCGTGTCAGCAGGCCACACTCGAAGCACACGTGGGCAAAGCACCCCTTGTGCGGGCAGAGGTACAGCTCCGCTCGCCGGCACTGCGAGCACACCTCTAGCGCCGAGGCTAGCACGACACAGGCCCCCGTGCACGCGGCGCACTGCACTTGTCTGGTCTGCCCCGCGGCGCCCCCTGCCTGGTCGGCCACCGACATGAGCGAGAGTTTTTCTGTGCGGGGTGCCCGTGGGACGACGACGACGCCGGGAGTGGCGCCAGTGCCGGGAGGGGGGGGGAGGCGTGGACAGCGGGGCCGCCTGGCCGGGGGACGGGGGGGGGCCGCCCCCTCCCGGCCCGGCCGCCGGACGCCTACCTCTCCCCTCTCACCGGCGCTCGGTCGTGGGCCCGCGTACGGCCGCGTGGTGCTGCCTGGCCGCCCGCGCCGGCGTGGCCCAGGCCCGAGGGTGCCGGGCAGGGAGGCGAGGGGGAGGAGGGGAGGGGGGGGGGCCGGGCAGGGGAGGGGAGCGGCGCCGCCGCCGACTCCCCGCCGCCGCCGCCTCGGCTGGCTGTCGAGCTGCAGCAGCCGCGCCTGTGGGGGCAGCGACGAAGGCAGCAGCAGGTTGACGCCGCCGCGGCTCGCGATCGTGCTCGAACCCACGCGCAGCAGCTGCTGGGTCTGCGCGATAGCGTAGTCGACGTACGCCCTGTTGACGACGCGCGTGGGCTCGGACGGCCACGCTATTTCGTCCCAATCAAAACGCACTTGCTTGATCAGACAAGGGTGCTTCAGCGTCGGAAATCCAGTCAAGACGCGGTCACCTTCACTGCCGGCCAGTGGGGGTCCACGGCTGTCCAAACCTTCACGCCCGGCGTGGCGGCTGGGGTGCTCGTCAGTGACACGCCGCTCGTGGCCCCGACCGCGGGGCGCATCACCTACTCTACTTGGTCGGCGGGCAATTACACGAGGTGGTGCAACGCGTGGGGGACAACCAGGCGCTGGCTACTGACGGCGCAGCTGGCGCTGCGGAACCCCGTCAACCCAGGCGGCTTCGCGTTTGAGGCGGGCTTTGGTCTCTCGGACTGGGCCGGCCCGCCTGACCCCTCGTTCTACCAGGGGCCGGGCTGGCTAGCCGCGAGCGCTCGCGGGGACGGCGCCACCGCCTGGGGGGACGGCGCTTCGCTCAGTCTCGCGGGCGTACTCGATGTGCAGGCCGGGTGGTGCGTGTGGCTGCAGGTGAACGGCACCACGCAGGGCGCCAACAACTACATGACGGCCCCCGGCCGACAGACCTTGGTGACCATCACCGAACTCGCCGCCTAGTGCCGGCACGGCCCTGCCCAGGGTTTTATAAAAAAATTCTGTACCCAAGTGTAGCACCACGGCGCATATTGACTGGCGGCGTGTCGGTAACAGTTAGTAAAACCACGCGATTCCCACAACTTGACGAAGGAGGGGGCCCCGTTTTGTGTCCAGTACCGGTAGAGACGAGCGCGGGCCTCTCGCACCGCTACACGGACGCGCGCGGCCCCCGGTCGTCCGCGGGCGCCCGGTCGTGGGCGCACGTACCGCCGCGGCGACGTGTCCGAGACCCGAGGGGACTGCGGCCGCGCCTTGGCCCCCCCGCCTGGGCCCTCCCAGACGTGCCGAGCCAGGAGGGAAGCGGGGAAGGGGGGGGGAGGGGGCGTGGCCCTGCGCAGCGCTGGTGAGGGAGGGCCGGGGGAGGGGGGCGGACGACCCCTCCGCCGCCGTCCGGGCTTGCCGTCGCGAGACGCACGTTAGCGCAAAAGCCAGAAAAAAAGGGACTAGGGGCAGCACACCCGACCAAGCACTAGCCATGCAACCAGCCAGCTTAGCATGGTGGCCGTGGTGGCTGCTGCTGGCGGTCCGGTGCAGAGCGGGGTGCCAGTACGTGCCCGACTGCTCGAGCGTGTGCCCGGCGCACCTGGCCGACTACGACAACCCGCACCGGGTGACGGCGGCCCAGCTGGGCGCCGCCACCGTGGGGGCGCTGCTGGCCCACGTCCACAACCTGAGCGCCCACAGCCAGCCGCCGCCCGACTGCTCGAGCGTGTGCCCGGCGCACCTGCAGGACTACGCCAACCCGCACCAAGTGACGGCGGCCCAGGTCGGGGCCGCCACCGTCGCGTACGTGGACGGGTTGGTCGGCGGCAGGCTCCGGGCCCCGGCGTCCTTGCCGGCGGACGGCGCGCAGCTGCTGGCAGTGGATGCCGCCGGCGCCACACAAGCGCACCCGCACCTGCAGGACTACGCCAACCCGCACCAAGTGACGGCGGCGCAGCTCGGGGCCGCCACCCTCGCGGCGCTGCTGGCCCACGTGAACAACCTGAGCGCGCACAGCGTGCCGCTCCCGGCCTCGCTACCCAACCAGACGGTGTGGGTGAACACGAGCCCGAACATGACCAACAACACGGCCCCCGCCCCCTTCGTCGCGTCCGCCTCCTCCGCGATGGTCACTACCGGCACCACCTTCACGGGCAAGGCTACACGGGAGGGAGACGCGTTCGGGGCTTTCGGCACCACGTTGCAGATCGTGACGGGCGCCCCGCTAGAAAACTACTGGTCCTCGGCGGAAGCCTGGGACAGAGATCTGGTCTACTTGTCCAACGCCACGAGGCTGTACTCTGGTGCTAACTACACTGGCGAGTGGCTCCGGCTCGACTTGGGACGAACCGTACTGCTTCGGCGTTACTACCTCAAGGCAACTATTCGTAATGTGGTGGCTGTACCCACCTTTTACGGCGCGCCCACCACGTGGTACGTCGCCACGTCACTCAACAGTGTACAGTGGGATCTGTGGCACGCGCAGGCTACTGCCTACACGTGGTCCGGCACCACGGAGTACTGGTCTGCACTGCTGCCCACCAGTGCAGCCACTGCTCGGTACGTGGAGTTCCTCGTGCCGACTATTTACGTCGATGCCATGTTTTTGGCCCAGCAGCCGGCGCTGAAGCATCCCTGTCTCATGAAGCAAGTACGTTTTGATTGGGAAGAAATAGTGGGGCCGTCCGACCCCACGCACCTCGTCAACAGGGCCTACGTCGACTACGCTATCGCGCGGGCCCAGCAGCTGCTGCGCGTGGGTTCGAGCACGCTCGCGAGCCGCGGCGCTGTCGACCTGCTGCTGCCAGCGTCGCTACCCCCCCTGGCACAACTGCTGCAGCTCGACGGCTCGGGCGCTATCGATGCGGCTACCTTCACGGCCGGCCAGTGGGTGTCAACGGCTGCGCAGACCTTCACCCACGGCGTGGCGGCCGGGCTGCTGCTCAGCAGCACGCCGCTCGTCGCGCCGGCCGCGGGGCGCATCCGTTGGCAGACTACGTCAAGTTTTTATACGGGGTGGTGCAACGCGTTGGGGATAACCAGGCGCTGGCTAGTGACGGCGCAGCTTGCGCTACAGAACACCGTCAACCCGGGCGGCTTCGCGTTCGGGGCGGGTTTCGTGCTCGTAGACTCGGGTGTCATGCCTATTGCCGAGACCTACCAGGGGCCGCGCCGGCCGGCCACGAGCGCTCGCGGGGGCGGCGCCACCGCCTGGGAGAACGGCGCCGCACTCAGCCTGGCGGGCGTGCTGGACGTGCAGGCCGGGGCGTGCGTGTGGCTGCAGGTGAACGGCACCACGCAGGGCGCCAACAGCTACACGACGGCCCCCGGCGAGCAGAGCCTAGTGACCATCACCGAACTCGCCGCCTAGTGCCGGCGCGGCCCTGCCAAGGGGTTATTAAAAAATTCTGTACCCAAGTGTAGCACCACGGCGCAAATTGACTGGGTTTAATAAGAGCTGCCAAGCCTCGGGGTCGGGCCGACCACGACTGGTGGACACTGGCACGCCGGGCCCGCGGCCGACAGCTGGCCTCCCGCGCGACCACTCGTGGCTCACTCGTGGCTCACCCTGACACACCCGGACACTCATTCTTGGCGCTGGACTGGCAGCGTGTCGATAACAGTTAGCAAAACCACTCGATTCCAACAGCTTGACGATGGACCCAGTGTGTCCAGCACCCGTATAGACGAGCGCGGGTTGCTCGCACCGCAGCACGGACGCCGCGGTATAGACCTCCAGGACCAAACTGCGCACCTTGATGTACAAATGTAGTCTCCAGGACCGTCCGCTTTCTTCGCTTCTTGCCTCAGGTCTGCCGCGGCTTTATGCAGGCCCGACAGCAGGTGAGCTCGTTCTTCCTCCTTGATCTTTCGCAAGGCCTCGGTCCAGGCCTCTAGAGAATGTCTGAACTCGTTGCGTTCGACCACCGCTGCGGTTGTCCCGTCTTTGTGCGACTGTCGGAGATCAATGCCTCCTGTCCATTCCTCCCAGGACGAGAGTATCTCCAGGGATTCCTGCCTTGGGGTAGGGGTTCTCAATCCAAACGGCAGATTGCCGAAGCTGTGGAAGCAGATAAACTCAGTGACGCCCGTGATTTGGTACGCCTTGGAAAGGTGCCGAGCGTCACAAGGTAACAAGCTCGCCTTCTCTTCTCTAGCGAAGCCCCTTGCTAACTGCAGGCCCGCCGACGACAATCTGCCCCATTTTCTAACGTGGGCTTCCAGACTACAGTAGCCGCCTGGAGTGCGTCGGGCACCCTTGGTGAACTCGGTGCTTGATTGATTAATTGTCTCCGGTGGATCAATTGTCTCCGGTGGCAACTGTATGTTGGCATCCGATTGTTCGTAGATAAACGTCCACTGCTTAATAGTAAGGCTCCGTCGGGACCATTTCACCAACGCTTTTAGCAACTTGGCGACCGCGGCCTTTTGTGCGCCTGTCAACACTTCGTCGTGGTCAACATGGTGCTCTCCGATCAGAACTACGCGCGTCGAGTCTTTCTTTTCTGCCAAGACTATAGACACGATTCCCGTGGCAGTCAACGCGTCTCGGTGCTGGGCCAGCAGAGACTTAATCTCACATTGGCCGCAGGCCTGCGGCTTGCTGCCGGGGCTTGACATTTTTCTGCGAGGTTGCGAGCTCCTTTAAGACTTAGTGCTTCTGGACACAAAGTTGCTAAGATGCCTTTGGCTCTTAGGGATTTTGTTTCCAAAAGCACTCTTGTAGCTTGCTAGAACTTGCCACCATGTATATTTGTGCTTTTGGCGTGTTTTTGCTGTGCACTACCCCTTTTTCCCCGTTGATAGGAATTCTAGGTAGTTGAGCGAGAGACGAGCCAGAGGCCTAGGCAAAGTTCGAGGATTGAGGACCCAGACGTGGAACAAGCGTGCGGATCCTTAGATCCCATATAGTTGTAACTAAGTACTAATAATTCGCAGCATTATACTTCGGCCTGCGACATAAAAACTTAATTTATTACATAGTTTTTCCGAAAGGTACCCCTTGCCGGGGAAATGCTGACAAAATTATTTTTGGTAAGTTACTCATATTAAACTTGCTTAATTTAATGTGTATTCTGTTACAACTCGTTGATCTACAGCTACTACATTAATTTGGCATGTTTATCTGCTATATTTCATATATTCTATACTTTTGCCTTTATGACTTTTATTATAATATTTAATCCCACATTTATATGTCACGATGTGATGTCTATGTCTGTACTTTATAAACATGGATGTCATACCTATCATATAATAATCAGGGATAACTAAATCATTAAATTTCACCGTAAATTGCATTACCGGATCAATATCTATTAAGTCGACTTACTGACTTATTATATTTTGATTATATGTTGTGTAATTTTTCCGATGCATGATCATACTTCAAGTTTCAGCTGGGATGGGCGCAACTTTACCTTTTTGGTTTTGAGAGGTTAGGAGAGCGTAGTTGATAATCGTCTTCTCGTCAGAGAGGCCTTACTTTACCGTGGGACGCCAGCCTTGCATATAATCTAATTGATATGTGCACGCCGCGGTAAGTGGGTAGCCACTTCTGACTCTAAATCTCAGAGAGAGTGAGGGTAAGTAAATGACCTTCTTTGGGTCTGGCTTTTCAACGCCAACGTGAGTGATAGGGCATAGACATGTTAATTCATGTATGATCATAAGGTCCTTGGTGCGGACATAATGATGAATTATTACTAAGCAGTTAAGGCAGATAAGTTCCTGAGTTGTTTTGTATTTATGACTTAGGCAAATTTTGAAAGCCGGCGGCAAAAACGGGTGGCGGTGTATTTGTTATACATATTCATACACCCGGTGACCCATGCAAATATAAATAGTAAATTTAGCTTCTCCATCATCTATTGATGAAATCCAGCGCAAAAATTCTGCCTAATATGGCCTCCTGAGTTATTTTCTATTTATGACTTAGGCGAAATTTGTATGAGGTGCTTGCACATGGTAGTGCCACCCGTCACCAATATTTTCTGGTAAACGGTGCAATACCGACTTGAAATTAAGTTGTGGATAGTTGAAATAATATTATTCAATCAATATTATGCAAAAAGAACGGCAAAAAAGCGGCAAACAGAGGCAAAAAATCAGCAAAATCATGCATTAATATTTGCCGACAGTTTTGCTGATTTTTGCCACTTTTAGATGTTCAGGCGGCTTGTAAAATAGTCTAAACTTATTACTTTTTCAGTAATTATGATTATTTATCATTAATACATTCTAGGAACGTATGAAACTTGCTGAAATTTGCCGATCATTTGCCTATAGCATATGCGGCAAAACGTACTAGTTCTTTTGGGCGGCGGCGATGTTATACCCGGAGGTAATGGTATAGTTGGTTATGAGCAAGCGAAGGTCTCTTTGAGGGTACCTCAACTGCCTGCACCGACATCGAATGCTGCGAGGGATGCTCAGGCGTTTGACAAATGGCGTTGGTCAACCTTGCAGTTCCTGATGGGGCTTGATCCAAAGCTACTCATCATACCGCGCGATGAAAGCTCGCCGCCCGCTCTCACGAGCTGAGCTGAAAGTCATCATTACGCCACCACCGATCTCTGCAGCTGCTGCTGCGGCGAGCAGGTCGCCGCTGTCGTCTTCATCGTCATCTACGTCCACGACGACTACGGCGTCTGCTTCCGCGACTTACGACCCGTACGATGTTCAGCGTGCAGCTGTGGCTGCCCTTGGCCCTGACCCGACATACGAGGAACTCTATAATTGTCTGTCTGCACAGGCACAGGTTCAGCTGGCGACAAAGTTTCGTGCCATCATCTCAGAAGCAATGCAACGCAACTCGGAGGCATTGCTGACGATGACGCGCTGGAAATGACCCGCACGTGATGGAGCACTCTGCCAAAGGTACGCTCATATTGGAGCTGTATCTGCGGCTACGCTTATCCACCAGCTCAACAACGATCGACTTACTACGAAGGACAAAACCGAGGTACGGCTCGATGCTTACGTATACCGATACAAATTACTCGAGGAGCGAAAGCAGGTCTTCTCAGATGAGTATAAGTGTATCAATTTGATACAGAAGCTTGAAGGTGCAAAGCATTTGCCCTTCTCCGATTTTGGATTGAAATGCTACTTTAGTTATGATGACGCGAGTAAAGCTGACTTCCCAGCCCTGGCTGCGATGGCGAGGGAACAGATGCAAGCCGTCGTGATGATGAATGAAACGAAGCGGTCCACCGGAGGTTCAAGAGCTGCCGACGAGCCTGCGTTGTTCTACGGCGATGGATAACGGGGGGGGGGGGGGGCAGCAGTTTAGCGGATCGTGTTGGAATTGTGGGAATCAACATCGCATTTCCAAATGCCGCGTCAAATACAAACGGCCCGAATGCACCAATAAGCCCCGCCACCTTGGAGCTGAGTGCAAGGTAAAAGGTCCTGGCCGAAAAGGTAAAAATGGGAAAAATAATTCTCGCAATACTCGTAATGGCCGAAGTGACAATAACCGGGGCAGTAATCGCAACAATAACTAACAATGGTCAAGCCAATGTTGCTACTGCTGAGGATGGGACTGCCCACCCGCTCGATGACGCATGGTCGCGCTTGGTCGTGGAGGAGATTGTGGACGAAGATGCAGACTTAGTCGCCTTGAATCCAGCTCCGGCTGCTGCACCAACGGTAGAAGAGCCGATCGACTCCACGCGCCGCGCCTACGAATGGGACGACTATGCCGGTGATTGATGCGACTGTGCGACAGGTCCCGCCACTCGACAATGCCCCGAATGACCGGCCGTGATGCCCACACATCGATATCGTTGGTTACTGCGCATGGAGCCCATGCCCCTTGGTCGACGACCTAGAAGACGAGAAACAAACCCCGTTGTATGGATTGCAGCAGGCGGGCACCGCGTGGCAAGCGAATATGATAAGACAGCTGACCAGGCTTGCCTTTATAAGCAATTACTGTCGTATTGCAAATGCTGTGCAATGTGACAAGGACGACGAGAATGACGACGGCATGCCTGGCCTGCTTACCCGTGACGACGTCTTTGGCGAAACCGATGCCGACGGAGCCGCCGATGGACCGATGGAAGACGCGCCGAACGATACCGCTGCAAACACACAGGCCCGTGCTTCGATGTACGGCTCTGATGATGAAGACATGCCTGAAATTGCTAGTTCGGAGGATGAGGCGATGAGCGACTCCGACGACGACGATGGACGGCCGACGGCCGCCGACCAACGCGGGACGACTGGAATGCACACGAACGTCTACAGTGAGAGTACAACTGAGAACAATGCTGTTGTTTTGATGGCTTTTAGCCCGAAGACGCTCGAGGAAGTAGACAACTTGCTATTGGAAGTGCCTGCCAACCGGCTCAAGGTGGGAAGGTACCTGCAAGCGACGAGAAGAAGTCGGAAGCGACATCGTCGCCCTCGCCCGCGTTGACTTCAGCTTCGGCTTCAACGCCTGCAACAGCAAGAGGAGCGACAGGTGTGATTAATCCTCATCAGGATTTCCTATCCTTTGCCAGCGCTAGGCCTCAAGAGATCCGGGTTCCCGTGGGAGTCGCTAACTGACGAACAAAAACTGGACGAGAACGACTTCCAGTGTAAACTGAACGTTTGGGTATTCATACAAAAGCTCTAAAGGAAGAAAGACCCTGAACAGGGTTTCCCGGTGCCCCCGCGACACTGGCCCGCTGATTGGCGATTGGAAGCGTCGAGCAGCTACACTGTCCCGAGACCGGACCCTTGGTACCCGAATGCCCGTCTACAGGCTATTGTACCTCCGCTGCTGTGGATCGACAACTACAATAGGGAGGAGGTCTACACTGAAGGAAAGGAACCCCCAATTCCGAGGAGTGCAATCGTATCACGACAACAACCCCCGTCGAGGCTACAGATCGAACTGCCTGCTCAACTGCGACAGAATGTGGTACTCAACAGATCTGTTTCCCATCCTGCTTTTCCAGGAGCTCCAAATTTTTGGGCTATAGATGTCCACTTCTGTTTTCGTCATGCTTCCATCATCGAGATGGAGTATTGGTCGCTGAGGCTTGGCTTCAACATCATCCCTCAAGAATGGCAGGCTACTGTTTCGTTATCTCGTTACTGCTCTGTGCACCACACCAACCCTTTGATTATGGCAGGGACACCCCATGCTAACCCTAGCCCGGCACAGTTTGCGAATATGTGACGACATAGACCCCGCTCAACCGACATCGACGATGCGACAAATGTCAATGCGTATTCTACTGTAAGAGATCCTGTCGCAAGAAAGATCGTGCTCCTCATTCTAGGTTCTGCACCTATGCCGATGATAAGTGTAACGAGCAACTACGCGACCCTACCCGACAACAAATTTTACCCGCTTGTGGTATTGGTTCTACGCTTATTGAGTACGCGTGGTTTGCTTTACAGCGGATGACTCACTACAAAATTCATGAGTCCGGGCCGATAGTAACGGTCCCGCAGCTTCCACCGAAATACAAACTTGGGGCGCTACAAATGATTTAATGGCGACTATATATCTGGCTTCGCGACATATAAGCCCAACATGTAACGATATATCGTGGAGGGTGAGGCCCCGAGTGAAATCCCGTACGACCCGTCATTGGTTGCAAGAGCGTTCAGTGCTACCTTGGTTGATGACACTGTTCTGCCTGACGAGGTGAGCGACAATGTGGCGCTACTGGCAAGAACAAGTGGGGGGCGAACTTCTATCTTCGATACCGGTTGTAACCGGACTATTGTACATCCTACCCTGCCTTTGTGCAATGTTAGACGTGGAAAGGTAGCCAAGCTGTCTGGCTTATCGCCAGAGCGAGTCAAAGTGGACGCACAAGCCGATGCAAGCTTTACCTTCGTGGAGGGGAGTGGTGCCCACAACGACTTCGTGTTTCGTGATGCTTACGTCTTACCTACTACACCATACAACATCATATCGCCTGGTGTGTTAGACTGCGACTACGGATATGCAACGGTCTTTCAGAACAATCAAGCCGTGGTGCTGAAGGCACCGATCTACATCGACGCATCGATGGTCATCTGCCGATCGAGAATGATGCCGAACAAACTGTACAGGCTTGACGAGACCGACGATGTGCCCCTTGATCTCAACGCGCGATACAACCCACTGGTCCGCAACAGCAACAAACCAATGGTCAACTTTTCTATCAACCCGAACACATCCAAAGCCCCTGTGTCAGCTATGACTTGGCACAGGATGACTGCGCACGGCAACGTTGAAGTTATGGACTTATTGGCAAAAAGAGCCGGCAGGACGATTACGGGTACCAACTTGCGACAGTTACTGCCTACGAAGTGTGCTCCTTGCCTACAAGCTAAAGCAACTCGCAGTCCATACTACAAAGGTAATCCGCCTATCGACAACGACTTTGCCCTAGGGGAGTCACTGCACATCGATTTTCGTGGACCGTGGCCGGTCAAGTCCCTACAGGGGAACTTGTATCAACTGGGCATCATCGAGACAAAAGGGTCATTAATTTTGGTTTCATCATCCATTCTCCTACTCGTGAGTCTGCTAGCTATCAGCCAAAGGTGGAGAAAGCAATCGCCTTCTTTGAAACGCAAACAGGAAGGAAGGTAAAACAGTTGCGAACTGATGGTAAGTTTGTAACAAACCTGATGAAGGAGTACAGCTCGTCGAAGGGAATTGTGTTGAAGCCGACTTCTCGCAACAAGCCTACATCCAACCCAAAGGCAGAACGACAATGGCGAACAAATGGAGGTCGTGCAACCGCGCTTCGTCTTGATGATCATTTACCTGAATCGTTCTGGGAGGAGATGTGTCTGGCGGAGTGGGCGACAAGGATGGTGTCTCCCATACTGAAGGGACCCTACAAAGGATTAAGCCCCTATGAGGTAACATTACGTCGTTCGTTTCCTCTACAGTTCCTACGTCCTATTGGGTGTTTGGCGTTTGTGCGAGTGGAAGACGCAAAGAAGGGGAGACATATGGCTATCCCTGGAACGCTAACTGGTACAACATTTTTCGCAGACTGTACCGAATCTATGTCCCTACGACCAGGAAAATAGTAGAAGTACGCAACGTGAAGTTCGACGAATCGACACGAGGTTACGACGCAAACGTGAACGAGCGACCTTGGACGTTCGACGACCTCCCACCAAACCAACCGGTACCTTTTTGGAAAAAAGATACACAAATTTCACGGGTTGATCGCGAAATTTTTCCAGAACAAACGGACAAGAAGGGAGATGACTCTGCCCTCGAGACGACGGACGAGCCCAACGACGACGTCGCTGAGTACGAAATTGGGATGGGGACGAGCTTCAACGCGTCGTCGATCCCCCTTGCGGTTTCTGTCCCAACCGCTACAACACACACTGCTTCTGTTGTGAACTTGCATCCACTCCCTCGTTCGCCTTTAGCTCGTCCGAAAGCAAGAAATGAAATCGATGGACAGGATATAATGCACGCTAACATGCACGCTAAGTCTAAAGGTTGTGAAAATTGATGGGAGTAGCATGAAAATGAAAGATTTTAATGTATTTTAACTATTTTAAACAAAAAAGTTTTAAAAATTTGAATTTCTAGCCGTTACAACTGTTTTTCGACCGTTAGCTATGATCTTGGCTAGATTGTGGTTTTGGGTTGCCTGAGCTTGGTTTTTCTTTGTTTTTATGTTGTTTTACATCAAAATCAACGTAATTATATTCAATTTATTAAATTCTAATGATATTACTTCAAATTCAAATTCAAATTCAAATGTGACTTGAAATTTTCAAGTTGATTACTGATGGTCGTTATACATACTCACCGACTACTTGAAGTATGCATGAAATCACATTAATACAAGTTTGTTTAGCATACTTACAATGTTTTTGAAGCATTAAACCGGTGCGGAAGCTTATATTTCACAGCGAGTGACCGTGTTTTACACTAGTCACTGTGACACTCAGACTACTTGCCACTCACTTGTATTCGTATACATACTCACTGCCTACTTGAAGTATGCATGAAATTATATTAATACAAGTTTGTTTATCATATTTATAATGTTTTTGAAGCATTAAACCGGTGCGGAAGCTTATATTTCACAGCGAGTGACCGTGTTTTACACTAGTCACTGTGACACTCAGACTACTTGCCACTCACTTGTATTCGTTATACATACTCACTGCCTACTTGAAGTATGCATGAAGTTATATTAATACAAGTTTGCTTAGCATATTTATAATGTTTTTGAAACATAAAACCGGTGCGGAAGCTTATATTTCACAGCGAGTGACCGTGTTTTACACTAGTCACTGTGACACTCAGACTACTTGCCACTCACTTGTATTCGTTATAAATACTCACTGCCTACTTGAAGTATGCATGAAACATATTAATAAAAATTAAATTCAAATAATATTAATGAAAATTCAAATTCAAATTCAAATTAGACTTGAAATGTTTAAGTTAAAATCAGTTTATTACTTTATCTGTACACTCGTCTGCGTTGTTGTCGAGGCCTGGCTCTGCGAGCTGGCGCTTGTGAAGGAAATGCTCTAGGAGCTTCTGGAGGTAGGCCTAGCTCTGGAGGCCACCAGTCAAACGATCTACTTCCTCTAGTATGAAGCAGTAGCTGTTGTGCGGTAAGAAGTTTTCGATCAACCTGGAATCGGAAATCAAATGATGGTTGATCTCGAAAGGTTTTGATTTTCAGAAGACCTGGGGTAGTTGTGGTTTCAAAGTGATATTTCTTCAGATCATGAATACCTTTCACTTTGTGACGGTATTTCTCATCTCGACAAATTGAAGTTTGGAAATACAATACCTGGGGTTGCTGAGTTTTGATTCAATCAATCTCCCCAAGTCTTTGGCAGTTTCCCAAATCCAGCCGTCATGAAATGCAGAATATGCAACCATTTGAGCGATTTTTCCCGCATGGGAATCGCAAAGGCTTTTTTCGTGATTAGATGCCCAGAAATTCCAAGCAAAGTATTCCAGCCAAGGATGCTTAGCCCTAACAAGGCTAGCCTCTGCTAGCGAATATCTTTGTTTGTAATGTTTCCGGCCACCATCGGACCATTTTATTACTTTAGTATACCCACGGAGCTTAATTGCACGTACCATAATATCATGCAACCATTGCAGGTAAAAGAAGAAGTCATTCTTTCCTTCTTCCTCATCTTTATGAGGTAGTGTGTCAATGTACTCTTTTTTTATACCACCAAGTCCGTCACCGGACAAAAGAACAGCTATGTGATCGTTAATATCTTCTGTTTTCCCACCCGCCCACACTCATGCGCGAAAAATCAGCAACCATCACAACAGTTTGAGTGTCGTTCTTGACTGTTTCTAAGTCATCGTCAAAAGATTTCGCGTTTTCTTTTGCCTTGAGATGTTGCTCTGAATTTCGAATTATCTTTTCGATTTTTTCTATTTCTCTCCGCTCTTCCGCACTCAGCTCTCTCACTCCATCGAATTCTTGTAGTTCCGCTAATCTAGCAGTTTGATTTTTATAGTCTCTACATTGAAAGCAGTGCGCCCAAACTTGGTTGCCCTGTGTACTACCCAATGCTGATTATGTAAACGTGTCCATTCATGACGAAGGGGTGGATGAATTAATTGCGCAACCTTTGAATGCGGGAGAAGCAGAAATTGTCCAATTTGCCGTGCCCAAAAACCACGGAGATCGGCGAGAGTCATTCTGGCCCGCAGCTGACTTGGGTTGCGGCATGTCGGTACTCTATTATTACCAATTATAAAAAATAAACTAGAGTCCGAAGAATTGTAGCTTCAACTTTATGCCATGCATGTTAACCAATTAAGAAAAAAAATCAAACATGGCATGAAATTGTAGCTTAAAAGTTGGGTGGGTCGGTCAGCCACGTATAAGGCTTTGACTTGACCCGGGGGGGGGGGGGGGACTCAGCTGGTAACCTCTGCAACAAAGACCCCCATCGCAGTTGAAACTCAAACAATGCTGCCTTCGTTCGCTTAGTTTAATACAAAGGGTTATGTCCTCTTCTGCGCTAAAAGACGCTGCGACCGCTATTCTTCAAGGAAAGGCGACGACGTTCAAGGATGGAGTGTCTGGACGGAGCTGGGACGACTGATATGCACAAGTGCGGGCGGACCTCGCGTCAATCAAATGTTGGGAATACGTGAGGCCGTTGCCCGATGTGCTTCAATGGCGAATCGAAGTTGAAGCGGAGCTACGGGCGGAGGCCAAGGAAGCTAAGGAAGCTGCAGCAAGACAACGGCGTGGGAATGCTGACAACAAACAGCACGACCAGAAGCACGACCTAACTCCGGTTCAACGAAGAAGAGTTCTGGCCAGAAGGGCTCAGATCTTTATGTGGATATACAAGGGATTGGAATACGGTGCTGCGTCTGAGCGCATTGTACGGCATCTAGTACGCGAAGAGCAACTTCGACCGGAGGAGTTATTGAGGATGCTTCGTGAGCGGTATCAAGGAAACGACGCACACCAAAAGCAGCAACGCAACAACATGATCTGCGGATGGAGATTTAATTGTAAGGAGGATTTACGTGCTCAACTGAGTGACTTTGAGTCACATTGTCAATTCCTAGAAGCTCACGGAGAACCGATTAGCGCTAGGCTACGTATGCAGTTTATTAAAACTGCGCTCGGGAAATGTGAGCACAGAAATCCATGGAAGTCTTTTCTAGACGCTCAAGTTGCTGCACCTTCGGCTACATGGGAAGACTTCAGACAACTCTTCGAGAGGAGAGTTATTGCAAACGAGGCAATGTCAAAGGAGGAAAGAGCAATGGGCACGGCGATGGTGGCGGCACAGCAGCAGCGGACGCAGGAAAACCCGATGAGGGAAGGGAGGAAGTTAGAATGTTATAACTGCGGCAACCCACACAAGTACTTCACATGCACCATGAAGTGCAGAATACCGGGGCACGACCAGCAGGGAAGAAGGTGCCCGACATTGAAAGATCGCTACCGAAAGAAGCTACCCTCGGATGGAAACCAAAAGCAAATTGCAAGCCAGAAACCGACTGGGAACGGAAATATGGATCAGAATAACGCGAAGCCTGGAGAGAAAGGTGGCAACAAGAAAGCCAACAACGGTGTCCAGGGCGTATCGTGCCTGGCTGTAACTCCGATCGACATGGACATGCCAAGAACGTTCGACGCTTACTTGGCTCCCGCTGCGGACGGGGGAGGCCTCGTGAGGGCTGGGGCGAATGGCAATGGAGAAGGGCGAGTGTTCGCGTTCATGGCATCCCCCAACCCGATGATCTACATTGGTGAAAGCGAGCCAGAGATGCCGGGGGAATCGTGTAATGGAAAAGTGAATGTGGCGAATTATTGGACTTGCTTCAATAATGCTTGTCTGAGTGAGCTACGCTACTGGAGATGGCTATACAACTTCAAGGTTGTTCCGAACGACTGGGAAGTGTACGTGAAGGGACTCGAGCGTGGAGTGGGAGTGGATACTCCGGAAGGAATCATGAAGAGGGTGCCAAGGGAGTGTGAATTCTGCGCAAAGGAAGCTACCAAGAAGTGTGGCAACTGTAAACTGGTAAGCTACTGCAACAGATGGTGCCAAGGACAGGACTGCAGGACCCATAAAATATTCTGTAAGTACAGTCAAATGGAGGGTGTTAAATCATCTTGGCAAGCAGTCATGGAGAATGAGAGCTCAGCCCCGCCCAGGGGACTTGGAGGACATGCTTCGACTATTACTGTAATGAGAGCTGACTTGGCATATCAGAGGATGATACGATTCTTCCACGAAAGGCCGGAAGAGGGCAAGACCGGGCTGATGCCGCGATACAATAGGGATCTCATGATGCAACCGATTGCAGGAGCGGCTGAATGGATAGAGATAAGCTGGGAAGCTCTCATGGAGGCGTTGGGGAAGGCGAGAAACGACAACTAGAGGATGCTTCTGCGAGAAAGAGCGCGACAGTTTCCACCGCCCTACGCTATTGCGAGAGAAGAAAAAAAGGCGATGGGTACTGCTTCGACAGTACCCGGCGGTGGGAATGAGGACCAGACGGGCCCAGATGTGGTTATACGGCGTCAGCAAGAAGGGACGGAGGCACCGGCAGGGAGGATGGTTGGAGCATGGAACGAGATGGGGACTACAATCACGGTTGGGAAGAAGGGCCTACTACTAACGAGATGGGGAATGAGGTCGATGGAGAAGAAGAGATAGAAGAAAAGAAGCCACCCAACACGCCGATCGACGATGGACCTACAAGTATGATGGCACACGAAGGGAGAGAGGGGATAGATAAGACATCTATTTACCTTGATAGTGGATCGACAAAACACCTCGTACCCAATGCGCCTATGCTGGACAACAGGCAGGAAGGAGGACTGGATCTTCGAGGTATCGACGGCCCTACCAAAGCAACGGCGATGGGGAGAATGAAGTTCGTTGGGGCGACAGGCGAAGGCCTACCTCACGATGTTACGATGGAGGAGACTTATTGTCTTGAAACGCTCGACCGGGTGCTCTTCTCCGCGGGCCAGCTACAAAAGAAAGGTTTCGGTATTGTGTTACAAGATGACGGTTTCTTCGTTACTCGGAAGAAAATTAGAGTGCGCCCCGATGAGAAGATATTGGTAGGCGATTTCGACCTGGAAACCTGCCAATAAAGGTTTCGGACTTCGCAAACAACAACAGCAAGAGAAGAAGGGGAGGCACCGTTCCCTTGCTATCAATCGGCGTTTTGTACTGCGTCGATGCAGCCTACAACGCAGATGGACATGAGGAAGCTACACGATGTGTTCCACTTCGGTGATACAATGGCGAGGCAATTCGTTAAGATGAACAACATTACGCTTAAAGGGAAGGGAACGACGGTGGATCACGCTTGCACTTCATGTCAAACTACAAAGATGAAGAAACATGCCAACTATGAGGAAGCTTCACTGACTGTCTGCGAGAAGGCGGGGGAAGACTGGAGTGGAGACGGGACGGGAAGAATCATGTTCCCTATGTACGGGGATACGCCCAACTGCAATGTGTTTGTGGATAACGTGACTGGTCTACTGCGTAACTACTGGGTTAAGACAAGGAGTCAAGACTGTACTCTACAGCAGCTGAAGCAGCTACAGGCATGGTCAGAAACACAAACGGGAAACAAGATGAAAAAGTTTCGGACTGACAAAGAATGGATTGCTACAAGTATTCAAGATCATCTCAAGGAGACTGGGGTAGAACGTCATCTGCCGGTTCGCAACGACCCAAACAAGGATGCGTACGCAGAGGCAGGGATCAAGGTGGTGTTTAGTCTTGCAACAACGTTGCTGGTACGAACTCCAGGTGACGAGACATTCGCTGGCCTTGCCACTCCATTACCGGGACCACCAGACCAAGACCGCTCATTTTGGAGGCGATCTCCTGTAGATTGGCGCGTTCTGAGAGCCCCCAGACAATCAGATTACGCCCGTCCTTGTCGTACCGATCTACCCGCCGGTACCGTCGAGGCGGCGGTGCCATCTGCCATGTAGCGCCGCTCGCCTTATGTTGAAGCGCCGACCCGTGTGCCAGGTTTGGGGAGGAAGGATGAGGCGCAGCTAAGATAGCCTCTCCACGTGGTTCAGGAATTCCGTCATATACGCGAGCCCTCATCCTCCCCCTGGGACATCGGGCCAGAGCTCGTCGAAGAGGCATTCCCACGGGGATTGTCCAGGTCTTCGGCGATTCCACCTTGTCCCATAAGGGCCACAGTGGTAGCTCCGTGCTTCGCGTATTTGTAATCCATTGAGAGTAGTAGACGGCCAATGTCGCTGGCCATCACCGCCGCGCCTCTTTACGCCGAGGAAAGCGCCCGCCCATGCAAATAGCATCGGCGGTATCTGCAACACACTACACGCATTTCCGCCGGTGTCACTGGACGCTGCCGCGTCGCTTCGTGCCCTTCGGCGCCCGCCAGCACCCCCAGCGTCGCCAGAACCTGCCTCACGCACTAAACACACTCTCCATCGCATCGCCAACGCCTCTACTCTCATGCCTTATGGACTTTCAGCTGCTCCTAACAATACACATCATGAGATACGGGTGTCCCCGAGTGGAGCCAGATCGGACGGCGTGCCGCTGAAACTCCTTCCCCCACGTGGGTATAGAAGGCGCGAACCTAGCGGTACCTATAGGGTCTTACAGACAAGTATAGTAATCCCAGCCGAAGCTGCTCAGTTAGAAATGCAACGGTAGAGGGTGTGAGTGCATGGAACAAGGCACGGCAACGCAGCAAGGCACTGGCAAGGCATTGGGCCGACTGAAGCCCCTCTCCAACGTGCGCGTCATCATGTATTCCAGTTAGGCAACCCCGAAGAAGCGAAGATAGGGAGGAGACAAAACCCAGATAGGATGAAGATAGGATTAACATGAAGCCGAAATGGAGCCGAGTTGGAACAGGTCAACTCGGCCCCATCTCGGCTCAATGTGAATCCTATCTTCAACCCATCTCGGTACTGTTTCCTCCCAATGCTCACCTCAACAAGATCACCAAACCGGAACTGGAAGCCCCCAGGCATTTACTCTGCAGGAAATTCGGCGAAAATGGGCTAACCAGGAAACCAGACCCAAACCAACAGCCAAGAAAAACGAGCCAACCAACAATCCAACAGACAACCCCACAACCTGCCTGGTCGAACCCCTACCGAGTAAATGCCCAGTTGAGAGTTGCGCATATCCCGATGACCGCCCTCCCCAAGCGGTCACCTTCGTGAGGAGAGCCCAACCATCTCCTCTTCCCATGGAGTGCCATCTTGTGCACCCCTCCAGAATAATAATAATAATAATAATAATAATAATAATAATAATAATAATAATAATAATAAAGAGAGAGAGAGAAGAAGCAGAAGAAGAAGAAGAAGAAGAAGAAGAAGAAGAAGAAGAAGAAGAAGGGAAAGGAGGAAATACAGGTAGTATTTGCTTGTAGTAGATTCCAAAGGAGGCGTACTCGTCGTACACCTTGGAGATCGTGACCGCTCCACAAATTCCGTGCCGGACCGAATGTGGCGATCATGAGAAGGAAAGTGTCGAAAAACCCGGTAAGAAAGGAGTTAGTGCAGATTCACGGAATGACGCTGTTTTGCCAGGGAATGAGGCAAGGACCGGCGGGACTAGGGCTGAAGAGGAGACTACATTCACTGAGGCTGTTGAGCGTGCAGGAGGGACAAGAGAAGGGAAGTCTTGGCCCCCATCGCTGCTACCACAAGGTCCGTCTCCAATAGACAGGGTAGGAGACAGGGTAGAATCACAGGCACAGCCGGCAAGTGACACACACACACACAACACGCCTGTGGGGAAGAGCAGTAAAAGAGACACACAACACGGAAAGGTGATAGGCTTTGAGGACTTTAAGAGAATAAGTGAACAGCTGAACAACCTGTGTGTACTAGACGATGAAACAGGAGATGTCGTGAGAATGACGAAGAAGGAAGGAGAGAGAGTGGCTGAAGTAGATGGACTGCTGACAGATGTGTTTTGGGCTGTGAACGAAGTATTTCTGAAACATGCAGCAGGCACACCATTGATCACGAGAGAAAAAGTCATAGAGAAAAGAGCAGCTAAGAACACTCAAAGCACGAAAGGTAAGGAAAGAGCTAAGTGGGAGTGTGAGTACAGACATAGCGAAGGACATCCAAGACCTGAGAAGACTGAGATAGCTAGGCTGCTATATGCACTGACGAAGGGAGCAGAGCCGATAGTAGTGAAAGAGGGATTGTGTTACGACCCAGACGGCAAAGAGAATGAGTTTTACTCAGAACTTTTAGCCATAATAGATTATGGGATACTTGACATGGCCAAGAATCGCGACAATCAATTTGCCCTTTCGATAGTGAGATCGATGCCCCACTTGATGAAAATCTGGCACGAGGTAGAAGCGAGAGGGGGTACCTTGAACGCATATTTTGCGTAAGTTACACTCAGGCGATGCCATAAGTTCTTCAGTCCAGAAACAGGCAGCGCAGAAGAGAAAGAGTTTGATAGGAAGAGACGGGAAATAGACTGACACTCAGACCCAGAAGAGGATGATGAGTATGACCCGGAAAACCTAGAACACTCTAGAACCTCAGATGAGATTAGGGCAGGTGTACCCATAAGCTACAGATCGTACTGTGAACCACGAGAAGAGCTAGACTGGCTGCACGAGGAGAGATTCGAGCGAGAGAGGAAAGAAAGACTCCAGAAGAAAGAGACAGAGGAGGACGAGGAGCAGAATCACAACCTCATGGTAGACGACAGCAAGACGGTAGGTCGAAAAGAAAAGATTATAGTGCAGGACAGTGGATCTTCGAGAGACATAGCCTGTATACCACACATCTTGCGCAACGTTCGAGAGATAGAACCCGTCAGCTTAGTCAAAGGAAACGGAGAGAGTACAGTGAGAGAATGGGGGAAGCACGATGATCATTGACAAGAATCGATGGATCGGGAAAGCCAGTTTTGGTAAAGAAAGATATGCTGTTAGACACTAGGGTACCGGTTAACATCATGTCTACAGGAAACATGGATCACAACCATCATCGGTCTATCATTCACCAGAACGGGCAACTACTAATCCTTAAGCACCCCATAAGGATGAAAGAAAGTGACGTGATCGTGAGGTGGAGACTGACACCTGGCATGCTTTATCGCTGGGACAACGAAAAGGATAAGCCCCTCAACATAAACGAGCGTTATAATTACGACCCCAAAGTGAAAGAGAGAAAGAGGAAGACGGGGTAGGCGGGGCGGGAATCCCCAAAGAGAGAGAAAAAGAGAGCAAACAAGCGAGAGTAAGTGAGAACGAGGAAAGCTAGAGGCAGCGTTTTATATGCTATGTATCCTGAGAAAGGCGAGAAAGGTAAACGGATTGACATTCATGTCATACATCAGTGTAGTGGTCATAAAGCATTACCAAAGGCCTATGCATTAGGCAAGGCAATTGGTAGAAAAGTGACAGGAAACGAAGATAGAGTTAGATTTTGCGAAGCCTGTATGATGGGGAAAGCTAAAGTGTTGCCCAGATTTAAGGTTAATAGAATTAGAAGAGCGAGTTACCCTTCTGAGATTTTGCATGTAGATACTTCCGGACCGTGGGCGGTCATGTCAATTCACGGTAAGTACTATAAATCTTGCGTGACAGACGATTACTCGGGGTACATTAAGGATTTTTACTGACGTTACAAGAACGAATTCGTAGAGTGTTTGAAGCAAGCTGTTGCATGGTTTGAGAGGCAGACAGGCAGGAAAGTCAGACAGATCACTTGCGATAATGAGTTCGATGTCCCAACTGAAATCATAGAGTGGTGGAAGCCGCTTCAATTCATTTGGAAGACTAGTGCTCCAGGTGACAAAGATGGCGATCCCATAGCTGAGAAGGTCAATCACATCACAGCCGGACCAGCCCGGGCCATGCGATATGAGGCTAACTTGCCCCCACAGTTTTGGGCAGAGATGGAGCATACCGCCACAACCTTGCACAACATTCTACCGGCCACGACAGGACCTAGGAAAGGCACCTCGCCTTTTGAGCAATGTCTAGGCTACAAGCCAGCTATCCGACAACTAAAGCCTATAGGATGTTTAGGTGTAATGTATATAGGAAAGCAGGTAGGGAAAGGAAACTATAGGGGAAAACGCATAATGTTGCTTGGATACGATGTGTTTAAGGAACTATACAGAGTTTGGGATGGTCGTAAGATCATTACTAACGTGCGTAATGTACGCTTTGACCCCAATGTAGTTGGTAAGGATGCTCACCCACCCAGAGAAGTCAGATGGGACGACGAGGAATCTGAGGGGGAGAGTAGTGACACCGGAGAGCTAGAACAGCCAATAGACGAACCCGAACTTAAGGTTGAGGGGGAGTTAGACAAACATGAGGAGCTACAGGAAGACAAGGGAATTCACGGTCCAGATTCCGGTCTCCCATCAGAGTCAAAGGTAGAACTAGCTGACAACAAGGATGATGGGCTAACACCCGTCACATCGTTAGAGGCGCAAAGCCCCGAAGCATACCACCCTAGTAGGAGGTACGTAGAGGGAGACGCGCCCAATAAGGGCCTCACTTGGGAGCAAAGTGACAAAATCACATCAGCTAAAATAGTGAGAGGGAAACAAGAAGCAAAGATTAGGACACCAGTTACACAACCACTTCCAGAAAAGAAGGCAGCCATTAAAGCAGCTACATTGACAGGAGAGAGAGTTAGTGTGCCGGGAATAGCTTTCGGAGAAGAATGGGCAAAGGAAGAATATGGAGACAATTGGCAGTCAGTAAAACGAGACAAAAAAGTCTTAAAAGTCTTAGAACCGTGCGAGAAGGGAGATAGACTTAAAGTCCGTAAGATGCCTAAGCCCAGCCACTTCGTAGTCTTTGACGACGGTCAAGTAGAAAAGATGTTAGACAGCGAAATTAGAAGTATCGGATAGATAGGATAAGACTAGTCGGAGAACAAGAGCACCCCGAGTTGTCCGCAGAAAGTATCGTAGAGGATCACACCACTGCGCTACTGTACCTGACATTGAAGATACCAAAAGAAATCGTAGATGAGGGCTTAACTGCGAAAGAGTTGAAAGCAGGAATGGATAAAGAGATTGAAGCTCTGAAGTCTTTTAACACTTACACGTGGGTAAGCCCCAAGGAAGCGAAAGAAAAAGGAGTAAAAGTAGTGAGACTCACGTGGGTACGTAAAGTCAAACTAGACGAGAAAGGACGTAAGTTCATTAAGTCAAGGTTAGCTTTGCGGGGAGATATGCTAGAGCCAGGAGTTAGCTATAACCCAGATCAATTGTACCCTGCGCCACGCATCGCTCATTACTCTTTTTGTCTAAGCTTGCAGCATGGCATGGACAGAAGCTATATGGTACAGACTTCAAAAATCCTTATCTAAATGCACGCATGCATGATCCTGTTATGCTTATGCACCCGATGGGATAGACAGAGAGGAGCATGAGGGCATCATATGGAGAGTAGATGGAGCTCTGTATGGCGCGCCGCAAGCTGGTAGGAGAGGAATTAGGATTCAGGTTACTAGACTCAGATTTATGCATGTTCGTAGAAAAGGATAAGCTGGTAAGAGATGCTATCATAGGTATTTTCCATGTAGACGATCTTATTTTCTCAGCTCCTAACGAACGAGCGTACGACCGTTTCGCTAGTAAACTAGAAAAGCTTTATCCTCTTAAGCGTTTAGGAGTAGAAGCTTAAAGGGATAGAGATACTTCAGGAAGGAGGACGCATTTTATTGCATCAGAATAAGTATCAGAAACAGATTTTAAAGGATGTAGGATATGCCGATGTCAGACCAGTAAGTACTCCAAGTGCTGAACATGAGCCCGAGTCCATGGGAGAAACAAGCGCCCTTAGAAAACATTCGATACCTAGTGTGGTAGGGAAACTTTTGTTTCTAACTAAGCTGACACGTCCAGATGCAGATCAAGCACTTAATGCAGCTAGTGTAATGCAGACAGTAAATCCAGGACTTGCGTATGCTCTGTTAGGTAGAATCTTCAGGTATTTGAAAAGTTCGTATCGCGGTATTGCATGTCACGGGCCATCTCAAAAGGGAAGGACATACCCGCGAATTACTCTGTGGCCCGATGCAGCACACAAGGTCTGTAAGAAAACCGGAAAGTCACGTACAGGATATGTAGTGCTTTGGGGAGGAGACCCGGTAGCTTGGTTATCGAAGCGACAGACTAGGATTGCACTTAGTTCTAATGACGCTGAAATTTTCGCAGCAGAGTGTATACGGGAAGGATTGGCTATCAGACATATCACGGAGGAATCAGATATAGCACAGAAGGGACCGATAGAGCTTTATGAAGATAATGCACAGACTATCTTAGCAGCAGAAAGGGGAATGTCAGGACCACGCACTAAACACTTACCCCTAGAACTTCATTTCATTCATCACGCACAGAGAGACAATGAGATTAAATTTGTGAAGGTAGGAACTAAGAAACAAATCGCAGACGTACTAACCAAACATGTTCCTAAGATATCTTGTTAGTAAGTTTATGGTAAAACTTGATATATAATTTTATATCTCTAGTCTGCAAACTCACGCTAAATACGCAAATTTACGCAAAGTCAACTTATGTCGTTCTTTTGTGAGTTTTCTCTCTTTGAAGTGTGCAAGAAATGTATTGCGCAGGTAGTTGAGCGGCATGTTGAGGCGATGTTCCCGTCGAAGTGAAAATCGAGCGCTAATGCGAAGCGCGTGGTTCCAACCACCATCGGTCGTATTGCGACGAGAGCGGGAAAGGACATTAGTCATCGGAGCCGACTATTCATCGTGTAGTTTTTATTATTGGCGGAATGGCAGAATCAACTAATTATATTGAACTCAAGGAGTCAATGATGTAATTCAGTTTACGTGCTGATATGGTCATACTTCAAGGACCTGCTGCTAATGTTTTAATCGTAACATCGAGATTCCATTGCGGCAAAGAAGCAAAGGCGGTTGGACTGGAATAGAATGGCGATTCTTCAGTTTGTGACTCAACGATCATTTCATTTTTCAACTTGAAATGATGGCCATTATCGCATCGTTATAGTTATTGATCGTAGATGTATTGATTGATAATTTGCATATCGACATAGAACTAAGAGGGAGCGTTGGTAGGATAACTACGTTTACTATTAGTGATTACTTTGTGACTGGTAAGTAATTTATTCGTATAGTCGAATGATCGTATAGTTTTAGTCAATAATGGTAACGGACGTGGTCAATATTGGCATTTCAGGATTGGACAATAATCATTGTGTAATAATTACAGTCGTGCGGACTTTATTTCAGTTTCGTTATTACCTTTGAGTTTGTCAGTTCTGCTATCTACTTGCGGATTAAAAGTGTCGATTGGCATCGTGGCTTCTAACGGAGTCCCTCAGCAAACCGGAGTGTAAAGTTATTAGGTCCGTGAGTGTAAAGGTTTTGCCAAGTTGGCTTGTCTGACACTTATCATATTATCATTGTCAATAACCGTCCCAGTGATCGAGTGTCACTGGCCGGCCGATGCCACGGATTACTCAATATAATCGGCTTCACCGTGACAATCCGTAGTCGCAGTCACATCATCGGATATTAATACGGTGTCTCAAGTTGAAGCCGCTCCCTCTGATGAAGACTCCATCACTCAGTCACCGTGAGACTGAGTGTATTAGTGCGATGGCGTTTACTGTGATCCGAGTAGAGCATGACTAGTGTCAAAGGAAACTTTTACAAAAGGAACACTTCTACTCCTACTTATTTGAACTTGAATTG
>WBZZ01003758.1:45000-67500 GCA_019918135.1 Paulinella micropora | reverse complement strand
ACAGACACACAGACACACACACACACACACACACAGACACACAGACAGACACACACAGACAGACACACAGACAGACAGACACAGACAGACAGATCTGACAAAGGTCATTTTACATCATTTTACAACAAATCATTCTGACGTCAGTGCAAAATGGTTTCCTCTGTTGAGGGACCAATCAAATCTAAATGCTGGTTAGTCCTGTAAACTCAAAGTGCCACTTGAGGTACGTGGCCCAAGTCACCGCAAAAGTATACCTGTTTTTGCAGTGACTCGTGAACAACCAGTCAGAAATCTTCATGCTAGTCCTGCAATGCAGAAGTGCATCTTTAGCAAAGATGGGCCGCTTGTTGGGCAGCCGCTATACCGGTCTTATTGGCCTTCTCGTTTCTTTCGCGCTGTCCACCTACAGACGCACTCCTTTTTTTTCTGGGGTCTGTTTCTCTGTCAGAAACCGAAGGTTTTGTTACTTCGCAATCCCATTCCACAGAAATGTCTTCAACACAAGCAAAGACTGGCTCCAGCGAAGCTACAGAGGTAATTTTTTCTTTTTTTTGCAAACAGGGACTAAAGGTCAGGTTCACTGCTCCGAAAAACGAGCTTGCTTTGTGTCTCCTTTCAGGAAGTAAAAGTGCCCAACGTCGTTCCAAAGAGTAATCCAAAGGAACAGGCAAAGATGGAAGCCATGATGGGAAGGTATTACTCAAGAAGGAAAAAATGCACATTGAGACCAAAGCCTGTGGTGCTCTATGAATGCAGGCCTGCGTTTGCGTGTTAACAGTTACCAAGCAGAATGTTGTAATATGTATGTATGCATACATACATACACATACACATACATACGTACATACGTACAATACGTACAATACATACAATACATACAATACATACAATACATACAATACATACAATACATACATACATATGTTACATACATATGTACATACATACATACATACATACATACATATACATACATACATACATACATACATACATATGTACATACATACGTACATACATATGTATGTACATACATGCATACATACATGCATACATACATGCATGCATACATACATACATCGTAGGCTATCAGACGAAAAGCAGCAAAATCTGTTCATCCTGGACCAAACAGGCAAGACTGAGGTCCTTCCCTCCCCACCCTTCCTCCTCTTCACCCTTCCTTCCCTCCTTCATCTCTCCCTCCGCCCCCCCCCCCCCCCCCCCCCCCCCCCTCCATCTCTCCCTCCGCCCCCCCCCCCCCTCTCTCTCTAACTCCCTCTCCCTCCCTCCCTCCCTGCCCTCCCTCCCTCCCTGCCCCCCCCTCTCTCTCTCTCACACACACACACACACACGCGCACACTCTCTCTCTCTCTCTCACTCTCTCTCTCTCTCTCTCTCTCTCTCTCTCTCTTTCCGTCCCTCCCTCTCTCCCTCTCTCCCTCTTCTCTCTCCCTCCCTCCCTCTCTCCCTCTTTCTCTCTCTCTCTCTCTCCGTCCCTCCCCCCCCTCTCTCTCTCTCTGTCTCGCTTCTCTCTCTCTCTCTCTTTCTCTCTCTCTCTCTCTCTCTCTCTCTCTCTCTCTCCTCCTCTCTCCTCTCTCTCTTCTCTCTTCTCTCCTCTCTCTCTCTCTCTTTTTTTTTTTTTTTTTTTTTTTTTCTCCTGGCATCGTATCAGCCTTTCACTGTTTGTCCGCAGGTGTTCAAGAAGCCTGAGAGCGTCAGCACAGGTGAACTAAACCTCAAGGCAGTGCCCATCGTGTACATCAAGAACTGCAAAGGAGGAAACTACACCTTCGATCGCAGGACCACCAAGATCTTCGTGGAAAACTGCACAGACTGCACCATCGCAGTCAACGAGAACGTCTTGACGAATACTATCGAAGCGTGGAAAGGCAAGAATCTAACGATCAACTTGACGGTGGAGTGCAAAACGATCCAGCTAGACATGCTGGATAACGTGAAGGTCACCCGTATTGTATTGTGTTGTATTGTATTGTATTGTATTGTTATTGTTTTGTTTTGTTTTGTTTTGTATTGTATGTATTGTATTGTATTGTGTTGCATTGTATTGTATTGTATTGTATTGTACTGTACTGTATTGTATTGTATTGTACTGTTGTATTCTAATGTATTGTATTGTATTGTATTGTATTGTATTGTGTTTTGTTGTATTGTATTGTATTGTATTGTATTGTATTATATTGGTATTGTATTGCTGGCTGAGCTGCCCTGCATGATCTGATTCTTGTCTCGCTCTCACTCTCATTCTTCTCCATGTACAGGTAAACTACAGTAAGGTTGCCCACCTTGGTTGTCTCATCTGGAACCAGTTGGAGAACTTTGGCATGAGCTTCGCCGACTCCAAGGAGCGCTCACACACAAGCGGGCTCAAGGAATGCAAGGCAAAATGGGAGGATTCCAACGAAGTCGATCAGTTTATTGTCAGACTGCACGAGGGCAAAATCTTGGAGGAGAGGTGTATTCGGCTGAAGAACGGACACTTGTCTACCGAACGGGTCGACCACATATTTGTTGGATCTTATTGTTTGTTGTTGTCGTTGTTGTTGTTGTTGTTGTTGTTGTTGTTGTTGTTGTTGCTGTTGTTGCTGTTGCTGCTGCTGCTGCTTTTGTTGTTGTTGTTGCTACTACACTGCCTGTTTGATCTTTCGTTACCGTCGAAAATGTATTGAAATGTTGAACCCTACAGGAAGCCATCGAATGGGACAAGAGGAACACCTTAGCTCGAGACAAGTACATGGAGAAATTCATGAAGGATGCAGGAATCCACCTCAACAAATCACAAGTCCAGGCGAAACTGAAGCCGAACGAACCCTGCCATTGCAACAGCGGTACAGATCACACAGCTTCAACATAACCGGATTACAAGCATTCACTTGTTTGATGTTGCATCCTTAGAACAATAACACACATTTTTTTTTTCTTTTGCTAGGCAAAAAGTACAAGAAGTGTTGCATGAATCTCAAGGTTGCTGAAGGCACAACTGGTA
The DNA here is from genome assembly GCA_019918135.1 of Paulinella micropora. Lineage (NCBI taxonomy): Eukaryota > Cercozoa > Imbricatea > Euglyphida > Paulinellidae > Paulinella > Paulinella micropora. Next base: position 64,496 of record WBZZ01003758.1, on the reverse strand, counting down.
CTATCGTCTACAAGAAGTAGATTCAGGAGGCGACGTCTCAGTACCTTAGTTTTTTAGACACTTACGTTTCAATAGTAGGCAGTTTTTTTTGCTGCTCTTCTAGTTATCATATGTCTTCAAGTCATTGCCGGTACATAAAGATGTAACAAAAAGTTGTTCAACAATACTATGACCACTGCCACCGTTTGTCATTTGTTATTTAATCATAAGACGACAAGCGAGAAAGCGAGAATGTCTTACGAGAATTGCCTGGGTAAGTACCGGTAGTGAACTGAACTGCTTCGAGAAGGAAAATGCTACGTTCATAATGGCAACTGACGGTGTCGGGCCGGCATATCAAAATACTAGTGAATGGTGGAAAAAGGGTTAAAAGGCTGATAGCTGTTAGTCTTTTGAAGGAGATAAAAAATTAATATAATCGATTATATTGATAACATAAATAACTATTAATAGAAGGGGGGGGGGGGTTTACCCTTACTCCGGCAAGATCCACATTTGTGGATACAATCCACATTTGTGGATCTAGTTTTCAACTTCAATAAAAACATCTATACCAATTGTAAATTGCTATACTACGCAACAGATTAATAAATCAAGTGTTGTTGAAGCGATCTTTGAAAACAACGATGTCATAGCTTAGCTGGAAGTGACTTAAATATGAAAATGAAAACAGGCACCAACCACTTTTTTTTTTTGCAAATTTTCGATACTATTTTTACGTGGAAATTGCCTTTTTAATTTTTTTTCAACATCATGTCTGCACACTCAGACCTTCTCGGGGCCCGTGTGAGGCTTCCAGTTAGGGAATTTGGTGAGGCTTTTGCCAAACAGAAATATCTAGATAACTGGAAGACTAGGGAGATTGCTTAACGGATTGAGTGCACTGTTTCACGACCGTATGCTCGCACAAAAGACAAGTTCTGGGTGGAGTGGGACCCAGAAGACGAGGATGACTCCATGATGATTGCCTCTGAGATTTTAAAGTATCGCATTGAACTTGCGGCGGTGTAGAACCCATGAACGACATACCAGAGCAAGCTCAGGAGGCAAAAGCACAAGCTGGAGGGATCTATGATGATGGGTATGCTTGCTTTCTGTGTGCTTCGATTTTTTTGGTTGCTTTGTATTTGTTTCTCTGTGTTTTCTCAGTATGGAGGGCTTGATCCCGAGCGATCCCGAGGATGAAGATTACGAGTACCTAGCCCCCTTCTGTTCACAAGTGTTTGTTTGTAATTTAATGTTGCTTTCTTGTCAACTAAGGCTTGCGATAGTGCTATGGTATGTTTTTATACCATAACACATTCACAAGCCTTAGTTGACTGTGTTACTGCCTGTTTTGCTCAAAAACAGACCGCCACAGGAAGGCGATGGGGAGGAGAGTTCAATCGAAGAAGAGGACGAAGAGGAAGCAGAGGGTGAGGGAAAACAGGCTGTCAATGCAGACGACGCATTTGTGAGTGATGATGAAAAGGAGGGAGAAGGAAGCTCCAGTGATGAGGAGGAGGCAGCGGCAGTGGCTGAAGGTAAGGCAGGTGATGGCTTGCCTGCCAGTGAGTTCAAAAACGTACAGGAATGGAAGGTAGGTGTTGCTCCTCCTCGTCCTGTGCCAGCATTTGAAGGACAATCAAGAGCTTCTATTAGTGTGCGTGCGGCCGACCTCCTCAGCATGCTCGATATTTTCTTGCTATGTCGTTCTGGCAGACTGTGACTAAAAACACCAACAGGTATGCTACCTGGAAGCGAAATCTCAGTGCCTCAGAGCGTCAGCGGCCTTGGATACCTGTGACGGTTTCGGACATATTTTCTTTTTTGGCTATCATTATATACATGGGCGTCATGGGTCTACCTGCAGAGGCAGATTATTGGGTGGGAACCATTTCTTCACTCTGGCAATGGCCAGACCTTTCCAGCGTCATGAGCCTCAAAAGATTTGAAGACATCAAGCGATATTTTCATAAATCAGACCCTAGCAGCTCCACGTGGCTCCCCTCTGTACGATAAACTGTTCAATGTTCGTCTTCTAATAGAGGTCATGCAGGAAAATTTTCCCAAGGTGTGGAAATTGGGGCAATGGGTGTCTATTGATGAGGGAATGATTCCATTTAAAGGTCGTAGCTATCTGCGGCAGTACTTACCAATGAAGCCTATCAAATGGGGTTTCAAGCTGTTCGCTCTGTGTTGCGCAGTTTTTGGCTACTTTTACTCTTTTATTGTTTACGAAGGTTTTACTCTTTTATTGTTTACGAAGGTGAGGGGACGGTGGAAGATGATACAGGTAATGGAATGACTTATGCGGTTGTAATGAAGCTTCTTGACCTTGCGGACATTGACAACAGTGGCAGAATCATCGCACTTGACAGGTTTTACACAGGTCTTCAGCTGTTTTTTGACTGTGTACGGCTAAGGGGTATCAACTGCATTGGGACAGTGGTAAAATCGAGATTGAGAGGTGCAAAAGATCTGCTAAACGAAGTCAAGACCAATAGTGACCGGGGAACCTCGGCGATGGCAACTTGGAGCAATCATGACGTCGCATTGCATGCAGTGGGATGGAAAGACACGAAGATTGTTTATTTCTTGTCCACAATACTGGGAGGAGCTATGTGTCACGTGGAAAGGCGACTGCATGGTGGGGGTGGAGCAACAGAGGTGGTCAATTGTTTTGAAATTGCAAACACCTACACTGAGCGGATGGGTGGAGTGGATGTAGGTGATCAGTTGCGCCTGAGGTATGGAGTGGAGAAGGCCATGAAGTTCAACAAAGCCTGGTTCAAGTTATTTGCGGGTTTGTTGGATGTTACTGTAACTAACACTGCCATTCTCTACAAGCAATATCATCCCCAGGCAACACGTAAAATCATGCTCAAGGACCTAATTGATGGTCTTGTATCATATGCGGATGTATATGGAGGTGTTAGAAGTGCACAGATGCACGCAAATGTGGTATGCTATGGTCATCTAGTAAGCTCAGGCAGCGAGGCGAGTGAGGGAAAGCGTAGCGCAGTCAACAAGAATGCAGTACATTGTGCAGTATGCCTCCACAATGGAATCCGCAAGCGTACGCGAGCTTACTGTAGCAATTGTCGTTATTTTTTCTGCCGAACAGGCACTTGTTTTACGTGGCATACATTTCATCGCTGGGTGCCATCTGGCAGATATAAGAGGCAGCCACTCTGACCTCGGTTGTGAAGGCTTTATTAGTTATTAAAGAACGATTTTTTGACATGGTTAGCTTCAACCGGACTCATTTCGATAATATTTATTAATACAACTATCAAAATCCACAAATATGGATTCAAAACTCGAAAAGTACCGCCGATCCACATTTGTGGATCTTAATACACAAATGTGCAAGCCGGAGTAAGGGTTAATAAGTATGCATAAGCAGATATATAAGGAGTTTTGACAAAGCTAATCCGCACTCACGTGTTGGCTCCGGAAAGAACTACCGAATCACAAGTGTACTTGTAACCAGTACGACGCTTAACCACCAAATGAGAGAGCGCGGGACCGGATCCGAAGACGGACCCGTCAAAAGGGGAAAGACAGGTGGCGGAGCACGACATGCAGAACACGTGTGGGCTGCCTTCTGTATGAAAGGATAGTTTCAAAGTCACGAGTCATAACAGTCCGAGGGGTATTGTCTCCGGTAGTCTTGGTTTGCTAGTTTGTTGGGTACGCCGCCCGGCATTTGTCTGTAGCCATCTGATTCGTTGGGTACTCGTAGTACGGGTTATGCGCATGATTCAACGATAATCGTTGGCCGCTTTACTGAGCGACGTCGGTTATGCTAATGGCATTGGACATTAATCAGTATATATTGTATACACTTTCTCCTCAGTTATGTACATAAAAACAGTTCCAGTCGGTACCATTTTCTGTGTCTAGTGCCAACTTTACCATTACAATACCTCCGGGTATCATGACTAACAACACAGTTGTTCAGCTCGAAGCTCTGACCAGTAAAGGTCTTCCGATGTTCAATAAAACTACTTTAATGACAATGCTACAACTAACAGACCTAAGAGTAACTGACCTACGGTAAAGGTATGTTCTAGTTATTCTAGAATGAGGATTAGGTTTAATAACGACCGTAGGCTGGTAAACGTAATCCCTCAAATAGAATAACCGGAAATGAATGTTTGTTATACTCTCACCCTTTTCCGTTCTACACATCGATATAGAAAATACTATAAATATACTCCACAGTAATGCCATTATTCTGGTAATATGCAGGTAAAAGTGGCATTTCACACTAGTAAATAAATATCAGGTGTGCGGTGTCAGTAATTGTAATCGTAACGGAAATCAGTGATATTAGAGTTCTAATTAGGAAGTATTAATAATATAATGATGTAGTATTATACTACAATACCCCCCCTGAACTCAATATCACCACAAATGATGAAGAGTGTCATTGTCATTGTCTAAAAACTAGTCGAGTCAATTGCGACATTCGACCTCAAAAGAAAGCGAATTGAATAGTCCGGCCTCGCCGGGCGGACAGGAAGTCAACGGATTAGATCTTAGCGTTTCCGTCAGGAAGTCCTACTACTTCGCAATCAACATAGAGCACTCGCAATGGAGATCAACTCCAAGTTCAACCACATTCAGCCGCAGACCTCTCCTATCGAAGCCGTAGTCGAAGTCCGATTCGTAACGTCTGTAACCCCAGATGAGTTGTTCAGTATCCTCCACAAGAGAGAATTCCTTAGCTTTCATCAAACTCTCATCTGTCTCCATTTTATGGTGGGTCACTCCCCCTTCGAAGCGGTGGGTCTCTTCCTCGTGACGGTCTCCTTCTTCTTCGTGACCGGCGGGTATGGTGCAGTCTTCGGGCCAGTCGGCGAAATTGAATCCTCGTCGTCCTTGAGGTAATCCTCGAGCCGGACGGTGAATTGATCTACCAGAGCGCGAAACTGCGGGGTCGGCAGCGGCTTGGTGACGGCGTCGGCCAGGTTGTCAGTGGACGCGATGTAATGAACAGCGACGCGCTTGTCCCTAACTTGTTCAACTATGTAATGATGTTTAATGTCCAAGTGACGAGAGCGCGGGCCACCCAATCCATTAGACGAAACCGTAATCGACCCGCGATTATCCTCATGTATAACCGTCGGCTGCGGAACCGGAACGTTCAGCTCACGCAAGAAGCTCTGCACGGCGATCGCAGTGCGTGTGCAATTGGACAACGCAATCACTTCCGCATCCATCGTCGATAGAGCCACGGTGGATTGTCGCCGAGAGTTCCAGTGAACCGGGCCAGTCAGCATGTGAATCTCTCCGTTCCGGGACCGGCGCGTGAATCGACCATTGCCAAAGTCGGAGTCCGAATACGAATTGAATTCAAAAGTTGCTGGGTCCACGTTGGCGGGAAAGAACAATCCTCGCTCTTCTCGCAGGTGTCGGTAGATACGACCAACCATGGCGTAGGCAATGTCGGGAGCCTGATGTCCGAAGACGCTAAGCCTGTTGACAGCAAATGAAATATGTGGCTGTGATGGATGCTGGCCATATCAATTCACCAGTTAGCTTGGGCAAGGTCCACTGGCAGAGGGCACTCGGGGGCTGTAGGTGCCAGCTCCTGTATAGTGGCAGGGGTCGGTATGGGGTTAGCGTTAGCATAGCCACGATCACGTAGGAGACCACGAATGTAGGCCCGTTGGTGAATCAACAGTCCCGAGTTGAAACGTTTGAATTGTAAACCGGTGAAAACTTTCACGTCGCCCAGAGCTTTATAGCGGAATTCATGCTCTTCCAGTCTGTGTTTCAGGTTTTCGTACTGCGCGTCAAGCATGTAGAAGACTAACATGTCGTCGGTTTTTATCAATAGTACCCATGGGAGCGACTTCGAGCTATGGACGAACGAAGGTGGGAAGTGCTGGTCCTTGCCTAAAAGATAGAATATACACGGGTCCACAGTAGATTGTATATAGCCAATGAGTCGCAAGAACCGAGCCACGGAGTCGTGCCATCGCCTCCCCGCTTGTGGGGATCCATACAGGGCCTTCAAAACTAGCCAAATAGCTTAGGGGTCGTCAACCTTCTTGAATTCTTCAGGCGGCGCAGCAAAAACAACGTCCTCCATATCGGCATGAATGAACGCCTGGCTGAAGTCGATGACCTTGAGCGACAATCCAAGACCGATCATGACGGCACAGAGCAACAAAAGCGTCCAATAACGCGCCACATGTGTCGTCGTTTCGTAGAGGCTATAGTGCTCATATTCATTCATTCTATTCTCTCGTAGTGCAAGCCTAGACTTGTAGCTTGTCTCACCAGTCGACTCGTTTTGTTTGATTGTCCACAAATCCGGTGTGCACCGGCGTGATATTGGCTCGTCGTGCGTCATCCCTAGTAGCCCAACGAACACAATTAGCTTGTACAATCCATCAATCTCATTCTTACGAGCAGCCATGATGTTGGAATCAATCCATTTCTGCTTTTCAGGGATTCGGAGCACATGGGTAAACAAACAAAAAGAGTCAGTGTCAGAGTCATCAAAAACTGACGAAGCACCGTAGTCGTTGTCGTTGTCGTAGTCGTCGTTGTCATCACCCAAAGCTAGACGCACAAAGTTAGATGTGTGATGAGGTGGACGAGGCTTTCTAGACCTCTTTCCATCAACTATATTCTGAGTACCGACGTTGCCAGACAGGATATAATGCACGCTAACATGCACGCTAAGCCTAAAGGTTGTGAAAATTGATGGGAGTAGCATGAAAATGAAAGATTTTAATGTATTTTAACTATTTTAAACAAAAAAAAGTTTTAAAATTTTGAATTTCTAGCCGTTACAACTGTTTTTCGACCGTTAGCTATGATCTTGGCTAGATTGTGGTTTTGGGTTGCCTGAGCTTGGTTTTTCTTTGTTTTTATGTTGTTTTACATCAAAATCAACGTAATTATATTCAATTTATTAAATTCTAATGATATTACTTCAAATTCAAATTCAAATTCAAATGTGACTTGAAATTTTCAAGTTGGTTACTGATGGCAGCAACTCACTTATAGTCGTTATACATACTCACCGACTACTTGAAGTATGCATGAAATCATATTAATACAAGTTTTTTTAGCATACTTACAATGTTTTTGAAGCATTAAACCGGTGCGGAAGCTTATATTTCACAGCGAGTGACCGTGTTTTACACTAGTCACTGTGACACTCAGACTACTTGCCACTCACTTGTATTCGTATGCATACTCACTGCCTACTTGAAGTATGCATGAAATTATATTAACACAAGTTTGTTTATCATATTTGTAATGTTTTTGAAGCATTAAACCGGTGCGGAAGCTTATATTTCACAGCGAGTGACCGTGTTTTACACTAGTCACTGTGACACTCAGACTACTTGCCACTCACTTGTATTCGTTATACATACTCACTGCCTACTTGAAGTATGCATGAAATTATATTAATACAAGTTTGCTTAGCATATTTATAATGTTTTTGAAACATAAAACCGGTGCGGAAGCTTATATTTCACAGCGAGTGACCGTGTTTTACACTAGTCACTGTGACACTCAGATTACTTGCCACTCACTTGTATTCGTTATAGATACTCACTGCCTACTTGAAGTATGCATGAAATTTTATTAATACTAGCTTTTTCAGCATATTTATAATGTTTTTGAAGGATGAAACCGGTGCGGAATCTTAGAAATGACGTCTATGCGCCCAGTCATAAAACAGTTTCTACTTAGTCACAAGCATGAGTGTCAGTGACTGAAATGCATACAACTTACATCTGAATGTTTTGAAAATTCATGAATATTAATAAAAGTTCAAAATCTTATTAATACAAATGTTTTATAATTAATTAGGCTTAAAATGTTTTAATATTACTCGTACTTGTAGCATGAACGAAATGTAGCTACATCTTCATGCCAACGGGAAAATTAACGGTGGTGGCAGTGTCCATGACCAAAAGAGCGCTTGGACTTCAGTGTTGCTTTTTTGCTGCAATCTGATTCTGAATCAGATGAACTGAACGAATCACGGTGTTTGTGTTTCTTGTGTTTTCTTCTCGGAGGAGAGCGAGAGACCGAGCGATCCCTCTTTGCCGCATGTAACACCATGCTGGCCGCTTTCGCGACAGCTGCAAGTAAACAAGAGGTAAGTAACGGAAACAAAAAGGAAAAAAAACCTTTGAACTCGTCCCGTTGACTGATAGCTTGGTCAAGAGCTGACTGCAGACTAGCTGCTTTGACTTCTAAGTCACTGATTTTTTTTCTCATGTCATCGTGAACGGGTCGAATGCTGGCGAACTCCGCCCCATGTGCGCGCTTTGCTTCTGCCAGCTCTGCCTCAAGCTGTGTCACCTTCTCCTCCGCAGCGGCCAAGGCTTCAGCTCCTCGTTCAACACTTTCAACCACCTCTGCATGCTCTTTGGTCAATAGATCATGTTGCTAAATGAAAGGAGATGTGATTGCAAATCAAACAAGAATTGTTAATACCACTTTTAGCATCTTCAGAGCATTTTCGCTTCGCTTCTTGGCCTGCAAAGAAAAACACTAATAATAAACATGAAAACAATCTCCCGCCAAGACCCTTTCCAAGTTGTAGGCTTTTTTCTTGTGCTCAGCCAGTTGAGGCTGCAAGGCGCTGATCTGATCCTGAAGACCTTCCTTGGTACCTTCGGCCTCACGGGTAGCCTTTACAAGAGCGTCCCTTGAGGTCTTAAGGTCTCTCTGTGCTTGCAACTTTGCTGCACGCTCATCATCGACGAGCTTCAAGGTGTCAGCAACAATACGCTGAACTTCCTTATCCCCAGCCTCCAGCTTTGCAATTTTATCACGCAAAATTTGATTTTGGGCTTTCGACTCGATTAGCTCTTGCATGACAGTATTGTCAGGCTGAACGGAGCTTGAACTTGCTGTGGGCTGCTCAGGAGATTTGGCAGGTTTGACTACGGTTTGTTCCTCTGAGCGCTTCATTACTTTACCTACAACTTTGACTAAGGAATCATTCACTTCCTTGCTCTCCACAGTCAAAGGGCGCAAAGCGGTGGCATCACGATTTAACAAGGATTCAAAGGCTGCAGGTACAACAGCGTGTACCCACTCTTTAGTGCACGAAATCACTCTGGGGTTGCCGTTCTTCGACCGGTACGCAAGCATGATGTGCAGATAAGGACGCGAGTTATGCACCTTCTTCATCATTTGCAAAACGCGCCCAAGCCATAAGGTGGTGTTAGGACTCTGGAGAGTTTCAGATTTGCTACCACACTTGATTGCAGCGGTGATAAACCACACAAACGAGCCTTGCGTAATTTTTGAATCGTTCAAGTAAACTTCATTCAAAAAAAGCATTCTGTCGCCGTCCGCTTTCCCCTCAAAGAGCTTACAACCCTCCTCATTTGCATAATTCCAGGTGCGCCTGATACTACCACCCTCAACCTTGCGACCAGGACGGTACTTTGACTCGTCTCCAGGGCTTGTCATGCCGATCTACCACAACAACAATTGACAAGCAAGTCCGGATGATAAGCAAGGCAAACCTTGACGACGGTTCCGGAACCACTGCCGTTGGGGCATGCTTCAATGCTAAGAAAAACTGAAGCAAGTCCAAGAAGATCAGCAACCTTTTCCTTCAGTTTATCCGCAGATAAACTGCCATCACCTTGGTCGCGTTCCACAACGGTTGGCAAGTTGGCAGGGAAAGCCACCCAAGAACAAGCTCCTCCTTCTGGTTGCTACTATTGGCAGGAACATTGGCCAATGCTGCCTGCGGGTTGGCAGCCGGGTGGGATGCAGATGCAGAAAAAACAGAGTTCGGACGACTGATGGTGTTATTTGCATTGGAGTCGCCCCCCATCGCAGGGTCTTCCATCGCTGGACCTCAAGAAAAAGAAAACAAAAAAGAAAGGAAAATTGCTTGCAAGGACGTACAATAAGAAATTCTGTGACCTGACTTCCAACCACTGGGGGCTTGCACACTCGCAGCAACAGACATACTGTCTCGAGAACTCAAGAGGTTTGAACTTCTTGTTGTTGAGAGTCGACCTTCCCCAAAACCCCCCGCCAAGAAAAGCCGCGTGGTTCACAATGATGCACTGTGTTGCAACCGAATTTGTTGCTCAAACCCGAAAACGGTTGCCAATCCGTTAACAATGTGGTTTGTTGAAGTCCGTCTGACCGTAAATTGCGTTAGATTTTGTACTCCAAAATTTCATTGAAGTTGCTGGGCCGGCGTTTTTCTTTTTTCGGGACACACAACCCTTTGTGAACCTTTGTCACCATGATGGCTTCCACATAATGTTTGTACTTTTGATTAGTTTCTCTTGGACACATTCTCTTTTCATTATTGCTTTCGTGTCTCCGCAATGGCACCTGTTCACTGTCTTTATTTATTTTTCCCCCCCTTGCTTCCTTCCTCTTAGACTGACATGTCGAAAAGGCGACTCCATACTATGGAGGAACGCCGTGCCGACAAAAAGAGGTTCGAGGACAAGGTAAATTGTTTTGTTTTGTTTCAATTCTTGCCACTTTTTGCTTCGGTTTGCACCAATTTCTTTTGAATTTGTGTTGCTTCTTTAGGCAAGGGCAGCTCTGGGCTTCATGGAACCAACGGCAGGGGTTGCATCAGTTTTGCCATCGTCTGCCCAGCCTTCTTCAGCCCACGTTCCTCATCCCCAGGCCCAGTTTTCCCAAGCACCACCACAGCAAGAGTCCAAATCACATTGTTTTGTTTTGCATAGCGTTCGGGGTGATGTGCAGGAGGGCATACATATATTGTTTGAGCAGGCAGAAAAAGATAGAGTTAGGTCTCCTCACAATCCATCATCCACCATCTCTGTCATTGACACATTGATAACGTCGTTAGGCAGTGAGGCAGGCCAGCCTTTTGGGGAGGAGAGTAAAGCATCAGCCATAGGTGAGCTTGCAAAGTGGGGTTTTGCTGTTGTATGTAGAATAGTACAGGATATTCAAGGCTTACCTAACGTCACCCCTTACACAGTTCCACCTTATGTGCGCGCTTTGTTAGGAGAGGTGCAGCAGTTGTTTAAGTTAGATAGCGTTTCAGAGAAATGGCTTGGTTTGAAGGAGGGGGGCCGGGTTTTGGATGCATTCATAGGCATGTCTTTTGCCAACACACCTACCGACCATGATCCTATAGCCTTAGAATTAGGAATGGATTCCTATGGTTTAGAAATACTATCTATCCAAATATCATCCTTGTCTTTTTCCCCGATATTTGCGGAACTTAGCGAGTCTTTCTTCCCGGGTTTTCGCCGTATCTTTGAGCGAAACTTGCTGTGCACTCGCCCCCTTTCCCTCCCTCTCTTTCAGTATTCTGATCATTTCACTCTTTGATGGATAGTCACGGGAAGGGCGTGGGCGACGTGACGGGTCTTGTGACAGATCAATAGACGGAAATTGGGGGTCTTGGCGAGCATGGTACCACCACAAATCTGCATACGCTAGCCTTTTTGCTTCCTCCCCCGCCTTACCCCAACTCCCCCCTTTGTCCAAACTTTACTCCACACTGTTCTCACTTCCAGTTTAGCCCTTGACAACGAATGGTTTGTGGGCCTGTATATGTTGCTCTGAGGAGTGGATGTAGTGGGATGTGGTGTTTCTTTCTTTCTCTGTCTAGAGTTCTGAGGGGGTGTGGATGTCGGTTTCTCTTGTGCTTTCCGTTTCTCTTTCTCTTTAATTGCGAGGGTTTTGGTTGCAATGGTAAGGGTTGCACGCGTTGCGTGTGTTGTGAGGTTGTGAGGGCAGGAGTAGTTGTTGTAGAGGTGTCGGGGTGTTGAGCACTAGTGAGAGTGCGTTTTGGAGGGTTGTGGGGTCTGTCTCGGAGTGTGTTTCGAGCCAATGGAGCACTCGACAGTTCCCCCCCCCCCCCCCCCCCCACGGGCTCTAGTGGGTTGTTCCAAAGGACCACTTTGTTCTCACTTTGCTCCTTTTGAGGCTCACTTTTCTCCTTGCCCTCTTGCTCTGCTTCACGAGCAATTATGCTTTCCCCACTTTCAATGTTTCCTTCCGTTGCATCCTCGCTACCCTCCATAATGACTAGCTCATACTCTTTATCTTCAGAGCTGTCTTTCCCCTCAGACTTGTCTGCTTCTCCCTCTTCACCCTCCTCTCCTACTTCTCCTCTCATTAGAGTAACTCCTTTGGCTCCTTTCTTGCGAAACTTGCCATTCTTGTCTCTGTGCTTTTCTTTTGAGGAGTTAGAGTGAGCTAACTTTGAACTGGTTCGTTTGGGGTTTGGCTTGAGTTTGGGGCAAAAACGCTTAGTCTGTCCAGTTTGGTAGCAGTTGTAGCATGTTGCCGTGAGCCACCATTCCTGCTCTGAACTATCACCCCCATTACCTTCGCCCTTTTACCCTTTCCCGTTCTTTGTCCATTTCTTGTGTTTCTCTCTCTTTCCTCCTTTCTCTCCTCCCTCTCCCTCTCCTAGCAGTAGATTCGCTCCCTTACCCTCTCTCTTTCTCTCTCTCTCTCCTTCCTACGTTCTTTTCTGAGTCTCTTCTGCTTTGCTTCCCACAACACGTAAATTTCTCTTTCCGACTCTACCATGTCATTATGTGATGGCCTGCTCGCTGCTGCTAATCTCTAATGATTATTGAGGTATGCAGGCCCATAGGCCTCATGCTCAGCTAGCTTTTCTAACAACCCATTTACTGCTTCCTCTGGCTCAAAAGGCTTCCCTCTCAGGGCCTCTAGCCAGTTCTTCTGCAGTAGATGTTGTGTCAGATACTCATCCATATCCTCTGTCGGTCTCGGTCTCATCTCTTTAAATGCTTTCTCTTCGATATATCTTGCCGCACCACTTAGATTACCGTATTTTTTTTTACAATGCCGACTTTCTCAAACGGGAAATGAACCTTTTTGCTACGCAGAAATTGTGTCACTTTAGCTTCCGAGAATGCTGTCGTGACGAGAAGTTGAAACATTCTGCAGCGATCCAGATATTGCTGCTCTTCTCTGTACCTTTTCTTTCTTAGCAAGTACACATCTTTGTTGGTTCTTGTCATCGCCCTCTTCTTCTTTCTGTTCGCTTTTTCTTCTCTCTTCTCTTCCTTTGTGAGGTCTTTCCAGTTGGCTGGTTTGCCTGTCTGTGACTTCTGGTCTTGTGGTATTTGGCTACCTCTCTGTCTCTGTTGTCGTGTTTGTTCTGTCTCTGTTTCTTCTTCTTCGTCTGATCCCTCTGGTGTGTCCACGTCGTGTGGTTCTCTCGGTTCTTCCATTTCTTTTGCTTTTCTCATCCTGTCTCTATCAAAACCATATTTTGTTTTTGCCGCTTTATGGTCTTTAAAAGCATCATCGAACATATCCCCGAGAGTTGTGCTAATATCATAGGCATACTCCTCTATCTGATAATAGCAACTCTGCAAATCCTTTTTATTTCCGATAAACACCGGTGTGTGAGACATCAACTGTCTCATGCTAACCGCATGGTGCCGAAAATCGTTTCCCCAGCGGCTCATAACCGTTGATTAGGTAATTACCCGGTCACTCACGGATCTAATACCTTTACACTCCGTTTTGCTGAGGGACTCCGTTAGAAGCCACGATGCCAATCGACACTTTTAATCCGCAAGTGTATAGCAGAACTGACAAACTCAAAGGTAATAACGAAACTGAAATAAAGTCCGCACAACTGTAATTATTACACAATGATTATTGTCCAATCCTGAAATGCCAATATAGACCGTTACGTCCGTTACCATTATTGACTAGAACTATACGGTCATTCGACTATACGAATAAATTACTTACCAGTCACAAAGTAATCACTAATAGTAAACGTAGTTATCCTACCAAAGCTCTGCTTCCTTGCCAAATTGGCAACTCGATAATATCGATTAAAACAATAAGCGCAAGTCATCCAGGTTGACTTTCGTACTTTGACTGAACTGTATAAGTTGAATGTCGGCGGTTGTATGGCTCGGACGCACACCAACATGGTTGATCTGTATCAATATAATATCAGTACTGAGCTTACTACGTCAACTAAACAAACTATATTTTTTCCACTTAACGACTTTTTTTACTACCGGCTTGAAAATATTGTACAATAGCTCCGTTCCTTCAATCAATACTATATCTATCTTTTTTTAACGCAGATTCACTCTTTTAATATTAATAGAAACTTGCCACTCGTCACATTGCTCGTAGGAGTGAGTGGGAAGAATTTCTCTTTTATTTATTTATTTATTTATTTATTTATTTATTTATTTATTTATTTATTTATTTATTTATTTATTTATTTATTTATTTATTTATTTATTTATTTATTTATTTATTTATTTATTATTTATTTATTTATTTATTTATTTATTTATTTATTTATTTATTTATTTATTTATTTATTTATTTATTTATTTATTTATTTATTAGATGATATTATATTATTATTATTATTATTATTATTATTGTCTTGCAAGAGGTTGCTGGGACTGCGGAATAACCTCGGCTTAGTGCAGTCTTGCCCTCAGGAGCTCCATCGGTGGCCCCGATCATCAGGCGAGAGTCTGACACGGGGGGGTGGAGGACCTCGAACAAGGGTATTGGAGGTTTATGTCCGTTGAGGATATGCCATTAGCTGCATCAGTACGCCTCAGATATAGTAAATCTGCCTCGGAGTGTTGACTGTGACATATTTGAGGGAAATCCCGATGAAAAAACCTAGTCACACTTGCTAAACAGAGTTCCAGCCCAATGGCCTCAAGGCGTTAAACTGTGACGCCAACTCATAACCCTTTGGTGGTAGATGCTGGGGAGGAGGGTCGTTGCGCGCGTAAAAGATCTTAAACTCCGCATATGCTGGTTGATAGCCCAAGACCCAGCAGACACCAGATTGTTATGGGTGGGGTTTCGAGGCAGCTCTAGCAACCGCGCTTGGTGTATGCACTTGCACATTCGGTGACGTCTTGCAAGAGGTTGCTGGGACTGCGGAATAACCTCGGCTTAGTGCAGTCTTGCCCTCAGGAGCTCCATCGGTGGCCCCGATCATCAGGCGAGAGACTGACACGGAGGGTGGAGGACCTCGAACAAGGGTATTGGAGGCTTATGTCCGTTGAGGATATGCCATTAGCTGCATCAGTACGCCTCAGATATAGTAAATAGTATTATTATTATTATTATTATTATTATTATTATTATTATTATTATTATTATTATTATTATTATTAATTATTATTATTATTATTATTATTATTATTATTATTATTATTATTATTATTATTATTATTATTATTATTATTATTATTATTATTATTATTATTATTATTATTATTATTATTATTATTATTATTATTATTATTATAATTCTTATTATGGACACCGTGATAGCCCAGTGGTCAAGTTCTACCATCTGGGCCCTGTCGCCAGTTCGATTCCAGTCGGTGCCACCAGTATTTTCATTGAACATACCGGTCCGTCTGGAAGTGTTGGAACTGCCCTTGCGGGGGTGTCATTAGAGCCTATCGTCAATTCTTCGTACTCCCCTCACGGGTGAGACGATGGAGGCGCATGTGCAGAAATGCATCAGCCATTGACAGAGAAACACTATTATTATTATTATTATTATTATTATTATTATTATTATTATTATTATTATTATTATTATTATTATTATTATTATTATTATTATTATTATTATTATTATTATTATTATTATTCTGGACACCGTGATAGCCCAGTGGTCAAGTTCTACCATCTGGGCCCTGTCGCCAGTTCGATTCCCGTCGGTGCCACCAGTATTTTCATTGAACATACCGGTCTATTTCTGGACCAGTATTTTCATTGAACATACCGGCCCGTCTGGAAGTGTTGGAACTGCCCTTGCGGGGGTGTCATTAGAGCTTATCGTCAATTCTTCGTACTCCCCTCACGGGTGAGACGATGGAGGCGCATGTGCAGAAATGCATCAGCCATTGACAGAGAAGCACTATTATTATTATTATTATTATTATTATTATTATTATTATTATTATTATTATTATTATTATTATTATTATTATTATTTCCGATGAAAAAACCTAGTCACATTGCTAAACAGAGTTCCAGCCCAATGGCCTCAAGGCGTTAAACTGTGACGCCAACTCATAACCCTTTGGTGGTAGATGCTGGGGAGGAGGGTCGTTGCGCGCGTAAAAGATCTTAAACTCCGCATATGCTGGTTGATAGCCCAGGACCCAGCAGACACCAGATTGTTATGGGTGGGGTTTCGAGGCAGCTCTAGCAACCGCGCTTGGTGTATGCACTTGCACATTCGGTGACGTCTTGCAAGAGGTTGCTGGGACTGCGGAATAACCTCGGCTTAGTGCAGTCTTGCCCTCAGGAGCTCCATCGATGGCCCCGATCATCAGGCGAGAGACTGACACGGGGGGGTGGAGGACCTCGAACAAGGGTATTGGAGGCTTATGTCAGTTGAGGATATGCCATTAGCTGCATCAGTACGCCTCAGATATAGTATTATTATTATTATTATTATTATTATTATTATTATTATTATTATTATTATTATTATTATTATTATTATTATTATTATTATTATTATTATTATTATTGGACACCGTGATAGCCCAGTGGTCAAGTTCTACCATCTGGGCCCTGTCGCCAGTTCGATTCCCGTCGGTGCCACCAGTATTTTCATTGAACATACCGGTCTATTTCTGGACCAGTATTTTCATTGAACATACCGGCCCGTCTGGAAGTGTTGGAACTGCCCTTGCGGGGGTGTCATTAGAGCTTATCGTCAATTCTTCGTACTCCCCTCACGGGTGAGACGATGGAGGCGCATGTGCAGAAATGCATCAGCCATTGACAGAGAAGCACTATTATTATTATTATTATTATTATTATTACTATTATTATTATTATTATTATTATTATTATTATTATTATTATTATTATTATTATTATTATTATTATTATTATTATTATTATTATTATTATTATAATTCTTATTATGGACACCGTGATAGCCCAGTGGTCAAGTTCTACCATCTGGGCCCTGTCGCCAGTTCGATTCCCGTCGGTGCCACCAGTATTTTCATTGAACATACCGGTCCGTCTGGAAGTGTTGGAACTGCCCTTGCGGGGGTGTCATTAGAGCCTATCGTCAATTCTTCGTACTCCCCTCACGGGTGAGACGATGGAGGCGCATGTGCAGAAATGCATCAGCCATTGACAGAGAAACACTATTATTATTATTATTATTATTATTATTATTATTATTATTATTATTATTATTATTATTATTATTATTATTATTATTATTATTATTATTATTATTATTATTCTGGACACCGTGATAGCCCAGTGGTCAAGTTCTACCATCTGGGCCCTGTCGCCAGTTCGATTCCCGTCGGTGCCACCAGTATTTTCATTGAACATACCGGTCTATTTCTGGACCAGTATTTTCATTGAACATACCGGCCCGTCTGGAAGTGTTGGAACTGCCCTTGCGGGGGTGTCATTAGAGCTTATCGTCAATTCTTCGTACTCCCCTCACGGGTGAGACGATGGAGGCGCATGTGCAGAAATGCATCAGCCATTGACAGAGAAGCACTATTATTATTATTATTATTATTATTATTATTATTATTATTATTATTATTATTATTATTATTATTATTATTATTTCCGATGAAAAAACCTAGTCACATTGCTAAACAGAGTTCCAGCCCAATGGCCTCAAGGCGTTAAACTGTGACGCCAACTCATAACCCTTTGGTGGTAGATGCTGGGGAGGAGGGTCGTTGCGCGCGTAAAAGATCTTAAACTCCGCATATGCTGGTTGATAGCCCAGGACCCAGCAGACACCAGATTGTTATGGGTGGGGTTTCGAGGCAGCTCTAGCAACCGCGCTTGGTGTATGCACTTGCACATTCGGTGACGTCTTGCAAGAGGTTGCTGGGACTGCGGAATAACCTCGGCTTAGTGCAGTCTTGCCCTCAGGAGCTCCATCGGTGGCCCCGATCATCAGGCGAGAGACTGACACGGGGGGGTGGAGGACCTCGAACAAGGGTATTGGAGGCTTATGTCCGTTGAGGATATGCCATTAGCTGCATCAGTACGCCTCAGATATAGTATTATTATTATTATTATTATTATTATTATTATTATTGGACACCGTGATAGCCCAGTGGTCAAGTTCTACCATCTGGGCCCTGTCGCCAGTTCGATTCCCGTCGGTGCCACCAGTATTTTCATTGAACATACCGATCCGTCTAAACCAGTATTTTCATTGAACATACCGGCCCGTCTGGAAGTGTTGGAACTGCCCTTGCGGGGGTGTCATTAGAGCTTATCGTCAATTCTTCGTACTCCCCTCACGGGTGAGACGATGGAGGCGCATGTGCAGAAATGCATCAGCCATTGACAGAGAAGCACTATTATTATTATTATTATTATTATTATTATTATTATTATTATTATTATTATTATTATTATTATTATTATTATTATTATTATTATTATTATTATGACACTATTATTATTGTGGCACCGCGATAGCCCAGTGGTTAAGGTCTACCATCTGGGCCCTGTCGCCAGTTCGATTCCCGTCGGTGCCAGTATTTTCAAAGGATATTTTCTTTGAAAGTATTGGTCTGTCTGGAAGGCTTGGAGCTGCCTTGCGGGGGTGTCAGTAGAGCCTATCGTCAAATCTTCGTACTCCCCTCGCGGGTGAGACGATGGAGGCACATGTGCAGAAATGAATTCGCCATTGACTGAGAAGCACTATTATTATTATTATTATTATTATTATTATTATTATTATTATTATTATTGCTGTTGACATTCAAGACAACAAAAAAAATTGATTTTTCTGTTTTGGTTGGAATTTCAGTTTTGGTTGGAATTTTGATTTTGGGTGAAAATTTGAATTTTTCAAATTAACTGCTATATTCGTCCGCAAAATATCGTAAATTTTCGCGAAATGTTACCGTTAAATTTGAAAATTTGAATTTTTGTCACAAAAATGAAAAACTGTCACAAAAATGAAAATCTGACACAAAAATGAAAAACTAATTTTTGTTGTTGTCTTGAATGTCAACAGCAATATTATTATTATTATTATTATTATTATTATTATTATTATTATTACGCTTTTGTATACTTTATTTTGTTTTCAGTTTTGTATCTGAGAGTCTTTGATACCACTTCCATTCTATTAATATCTCTTCTGCTTCCCACTCAGGCTCTACGGGTGGGACTCAAGTATTTTATTAAAACAGTGCGTAAAAAAAAAAAAAGAATTATGAGAAAAAAAAAAAAAAAAAAAAAAAAAAAAAAAACGAAGTACAAGTCTATATTACTCCGTTTCCGAGGCATCTGATATGTCGGATCCTTGGTATTGTCATTAAAGTCTATCTTCGATTGTTGGAAAGCTCTACCAAGTGCGGCGGAATAATCCTCTTTGTAGTTGAGAAGACTGTGGCTCGGGCTCACTCAAGGCGCGGCGGCTGAGGTCCGCATTTGATGCTGAAGGCTCAAGACAATTGTGACAAAATCATGAATTTTACTAGGAA
>WBZZ01003758.1:27500-32500 GCA_019918135.1 Paulinella micropora | reverse complement strand
TCCCACAAACCACGATTTATTCCGACAGGGGTGCGGAAATGGTGGTGGTGGTGGTTGGGGGGGGGGGGGGGTGGGGATGGGGGGTACACAATTTCCAGTTTCCCCCTCCCCCCAAACCATCCAACCCCTACTCCCAACTCCTTTCAGGGATAATAAAAATAATAATAATAATAATAATAATAATAATAATAATAATAATATATATTGATCTGTCATGGCTGAGCCCGAGGGCCATGCGCCTCCATCCCTCGACCCAACAGGGACTACAGTGAGTATGTTGGGGAGGGAAGAGTGTCTCAAACCATCCTGCATAGAAGGCCCCAAAAGGAAGTCCCTACTACCCGCACAGTGTCGGGTACCTTGCAGGAAATCAACTACAAATGATTGATCTTCCCCGCGTGAGAGCTCCACGAGACTGGGTAGGTCCCGCATGGAGGTACTCACAGGGGTAGCAGACATTTCATGCGGTCTGCCAGCGCATGAGGACGTTTTGTGGTAAGTGTCTGGGACGCCTCGAAACCCGTCACCACCCCTAGATCTCGGAATGTAAATACCCCTTTGATCCCACGTGGTGTGTCTTATAAAAAACAACACAACGACATGGCCTCGGAACCAACGCAACAACATAGCCTCGGAACCCACATCGACATAGCCTCGGAACCCACACAACAACAGAGCCTCGGAACCAACACAACAACATAGCCTCGGAACCAACACAACAACATAGCCTCGGAGCCAACACAACGACATAGCCTCGAAACCAGTGGGAAGAGGCCCAACCACCTCCTCTTCCCGTGGGGTGCCATACTGTGCACCCCTCCATAATAATAATAATAATAATAATACTACTATATCTGAGGCGTACTGATGCAGCTAATGGCATATCCTCAACGGACATAAGCCTCCAATACCCTTGTTCGAGGTCCTCCACCCCCCCGCGTCAGTCTCTCGCCTGATGATCGGGGCCACCGATGGAGCTCCTGAGGGCAAGACTGCACTAAGCCGAGGTTATTCCGCAGTCCCAGCAACCTCTTGCAAGACGTCACCGAATGTGCAAGTGCATACACCAAGCGCGGTTGCTAGAGCTGCCTCGAAACCCCACCCATAACAATCTGGTGTCTGCTGGGTCCTGGGCTATCAACCAGCATATGCGGAGTTTAAGATCTTTTACGCGCGCAACGACCCTCCTCCCCAGCATCTACCACCAAAGGGTTATGAGTTGGCGTCACAGTTTAACGCCTTGAGGCCATTGGGCTGGAACTCTGTTTAGCAAGTGTGACTAGGTTTTTTCATCGGGATTTCCCTCAAATATGTCAATAATAATAATAATAATAATAATAATAATAATAATAATAATAATAATAATAATAATAATAATAATAATAATAATAACTAGGGGCTGCGCCAACACCTGAAAGGATGGTTTACCGGTGCGCTTCGCACCAAACCCCGCCAGCCCCACTTCTTATCACTTTTTGGAGGCCCCCCCCCCCCCCCCCCTCCCCCCCGCCCCCTTTCCCTGTGCGTTGAATTGCCGGAGGTGCCGCAAAGGACGCCTGGTGGCAAAAAAACCTCAATTTTCAGGTGTGGGTGCCACTCGCGACCAGAACGGGTACGTACAATCGCAGGGCTCCCCCGGACCCCCCCCTTTCCCTTCGACAGGGTACGTTGAATTGCCGGAGGTGCCGGAAAGGGCGCCTGGTGGCAAAACCCTCAATTTTCAGGTGTGGGTGCCACTCGCGACCAGAACGGGTACGTACAATCACAGTGCTTGGGTTCCCGGGGGAAGAGCCCCCCGGACCGCCCCTTTCCCTTCGACAGGGTACGTTGAATTGCCGGAGGTGCCGCAAAGGGCGCCTGGTGGCAAAAACCCCTCAACTTTCAGGTGTGGATGCCACCCGCGACCAGAACGGGTACGTACAATGGCAGGGCTCCCCCGGACCCCCCCCCTTTCCCTTCGACTGGGTACGTTGAATTGCCGGAGGTGCCGCAAAGGGCGCCTGATGGCAAAAAACCTCAACTTTCAGGTGTGGGTGCCACCCGCGACCAGGACGGGTACGTACAATCGCCGGGCTTGGGTTGCCGGAGGGAGGGCCCCCCGGAGCCCCCCTGCCCCGTCGACAGCGTACGTTCAATTGCAGGAGGCACCGGCAAGTACTGCCAAAAAACAAGGAATTTTGGCATTCAGGACACTTCCCTAACGCAAATATTTGCGTGGTTTCCAAAAAATTATATCAGCATCAACATCGAGTCTGGGGCTAGCCACCCTGCAAATATGAGCTCCCAGCTCCTCCTCGTTCCGACAAACCATGATTTATAGGGATGGGGGGTGCAAAAATAGGCCCAAAAAAACAAGGAATTTTGGCATTCAGGACACTCCCCTAATGCAAATATCTGCGTGAATTCCAAAAAATTATATCAGCATCAAGATCGAGTCTGGGGCTAGCTACCCTGCCAATATGAGCTCCCAACTCCTGGTTCACACAAACCATGATTTATAGGGACAGGGGTGCGAAAAAAAACAAGGAAATTTGGCATTCAGGATCCCCTAACGCAAATATTTGTGTGAATTCCAAAAAAATCATATTAGCATCAAGATCGAGTCTGGGGCCAACCACCCTGCAAGTATAAGCTCCGAACTCCTCCTCGTTCCGACAAACCATGATTTAGGGGTGCCGAAATGGTGGAGGGGGGTGGGGGTGGGGTACACAATTTTCATTTTCCCCCTCCCCCCAAACCCCCCACCCCCTTCACCAACACCTTTCAGGGATAATAATAATAATAACTAGGGGCTGCGCCAACACCTGAAAGGACGGTTTGCGGTGCGCTTCGCGCACACCCCCCCCCCACACGGGTTGGGGATAATAATAATAATAATAATAATAATAATAATAATAATAATAACTAGGGGCTGCGCCAACACATGAAAGGATGGTTTGCGGTGCGCTTCGCGCAAACCCCCCCCCCCCCCCCCCCCCCCCCCGCGCCTTCCCCCCCTCCCTCGGGCTGGGGTTCCCGGGGGGAGGGCCCCCCGGACCCCCCCTTTCCCGTCGACAGGGTACGTTCAATTGCCGGAGGTACCAGCAGAACGCAAGTGTAAGCTCTGGTGGCAAAAAACCTAAAATCTCTGGTTTTTGTGCCACCCGCCACCAAAACCTTTTTGTCTCCGAAGTGATCGCACCCAGAGGTGTCGGGTACACCAAACAACAGCCTGAAACTCCCTCGGGTGTGCGCAAACGGCGTCTGGTGGCGCAAAAACCTCAATTTTCTGGTGTGTAGGCCACCCGGCGAAATATTCTTTATATTTTCGAAGAGAGCTCATCAAGAAGTATCGGATACACCAACTATCAGCCGCTAACTCCCTCTGGTGTGCGCAAATGGCGCCTGGTGGCACAAGACCTCATTTTTCTGGTGTGCGGGTGCCACCCGCGACCAAAACGGGTACGTACAATCGCCGGGCTGGGGTTCCCGGGGGGAGGCCCCTCCGGACCCCCCCTTTCCCATCCACAGGGTACGTTCAATTGCCGGAGAGTGCCTGGTGGCACACGACCTCATTTTTCTGGTGTGTGGGTGCCACCCGCGACCAAAACGGTACGTACAATCGCCGGGCTGGGGTTCCCGGGGGAGTGCCCCCCGGACCCCCCCTGCCCCGTCGACAGGGTGCGTTCGATTGCCGGAGGCACCGGCAAGTACTGCTAAAAAAGAAAAGAAGGAATTTTCGCATTCAGGACATCCCCTAACGCAAAGATTTGCGTGAATTCCAAAAAAAAAATACCAGCATCAAGATCGAGTCTGGGGCTAGCTACCCTGCCAATATGAGCTCCCAACTCCTCCTGGTTCCCACAAACCATGATTTATAGGGATTGGGGGGTGCAAAAATAGGCCAAAAAAACAAGGAATTTTGTCATTCGTGACACTCCCCTAACGCAAATATTTGCGTGAATTCCAAAAAATTATACCAGCATCAAGATCGAGTCTGGGGCTAGCTACCCTGCCAATATGAGCTCCCAACTCCTGCTGGTTCCCACAAACCATGATTTATAGGGATGGGGGGTGCAAAAAAAGGCCAAAAAAGCAAGGAATTTTATCATTCAAGACACTCCCCTTACGCAAATATTTGCATGAATTCCAAAGAAATTATAACAGCATCAAGATCGAGTCTGGGGCTAGCCACCCTGTCAATATTAGCTCCCAACCCCTCCTGGTTCACACAAACCATGATTTATAGGGACAGGGGTGCGAAAAAAACCAAGGAAATTTGGCATTCAGGACACTCCCCTAACGCAAATATTTGCGTGAACTCCAAAAAAATCATATCAGCATCAAGATCGAGTCTGGGGCTAACCACCCTGCAAATATGAGCTCCCAGCTCCTCCTCGTTCCGACAAACCATGATTTATAGGGACAGGGGTGCCGAAATGGTGGGGGGTGGGGGGGTGGCTACCCTACCTACCCTACCCTACCTACCCTAGGTAGGGTAGGTAGGGTAGGTAGGGTAGGTAGGGTAGGTAGGGTAGGTTTTCATTTTCCCCCTCCACCCAAACTCCCCACCCCCTTCACCAACACCTTTCAGGGATAATAATAATAATAATAATAATAATAATAATAATAATAATAATAATAATAATAATAATAATAATAATAATAATAGTGTATCTCCTGCCAATTGCTGAGCCAAAAGGCCATGTGCATCCAGTCCTCCATTCCATAAGGAAAGTCTCCACACCAATCGGTGGAATAAAGGAAGTGACGGCATAGAACATTACTCTAGGAGCTTTATACCAATCAGCCCATGGAAAGGACCGATGGCCTATGTACTCCCTAATAATAATAATAATAATGATAATAATAATAATAATAGTGCTTCTCTGTCAATGGCTGATGCAAATCTGCACATGCGCCTCCATCGTCTCACCCGTGAGGGGAGTACGAAGAATTGACGATAGGCTCTAATGACACCCCCGCAAGGGCAGTTCCAACACTTCCAGACGGACCGGTAT
>WBZZ01003758.1:17500-20000 GCA_019918135.1 Paulinella micropora | reverse complement strand
AGAAGAAGAAAGAAGAAGAAGAAAGAAGAAGAAGAAGAAGAAGAAGAAGAAGAAGAAGAAGAAGAAGATAGAAGAAGAAAGAAGAAAGAAGAAGAAAGAAGAAGAAAGAAGAAGAAAGAAGAAGCAGTGACCTGTCCATTCGGACTTGTAGTCGTCGTCTGGCAGGTCCACCTGCACCTGTGTATGTACGTGGGTATGTATGTATGAATATGTATGTATGTATGTATGTATGTATGTATGTATGTATGTATGTATGTATGTAGGTATGTCATGGTGACCTGTTCCTCGCTGCCGTAGCCGTCCAGTGCGCCGCGTCCGCCGCCGCCGCCGCCATCTGCCTCCAGCGGCCCCCCGAAACCAGAACTCAACACCTGTGTGTGTGTGTGTGTGTGTGTGTGTGTGTCTGTGTGTGTGTGTGTGTATGCGCTGCCTCTAGCGGCGCTCCGAAATCAGAACTCAACACCTGCCCAAGTGCGTGCGAATGTGCTGTATGTATGTAGGTATGTATGTACCCTTCTGCACGAAAGGCCGGTGAGATGGTGTGGGCGCGGGCACAGGAATATGGGGAATAGATAGAATAGATGCATGGATAGTAGAAAGATGATGAGACGGGTGGGTAGATAGGTAGATAGGTAGATAGATAGATAGATAGATAGATATATAGATAGATAGATAGATAGATAGATAGATAGATAGATAGATAGATAGATAGATAGCTAGATAGATAGATAGTAGATAGGTAGATAGGTAGATAGATAGATAGATAGATGAGATATCGACTAATGTCAGAAAAAAGGAGCTTCTGATTTCGTCAACCAAGGAAGTCTGTGGGTAAAGTATTAACCCGATGCCCAGCTAAGCCGTGATGTTTGCACGGAAGGGACTGATACAGGCGATACCAATCTCCCTAGTACCAGGCGGGGCCAGGGCTCGTTCCATGAGCGCCCCTTGCAGAACGAGCTCCCACCTCCATTACAGAGGACCCAGTAAGCAGATGGAGTTTCGAGACTGTTCGACAGTCTAGTATAAACCGACAGAGCACTATGGGTTTTATTCCGGGCTCAACAAGCGAGAAAGGGAGATAGATAGATAGATAGATAGATAGATAGATAGATAGATAGATAGATAGATAGATCGGGAGGGAGCAGGGGAAGGAAGAGAGACCTCTGCTGCTTGTTGCTGCTCACTTTTCTCATCTGCACAAGAGATGCGGCACAACAAAACATTCATACATGCATATTACATACATACATATACCACTCTGTGTGTGTGTGTGTTGAGTGCATGTTGTGTCGCGGTCACACCTTCTTCCTCCTCTGCCATGTCTCCCCACGACTGCGCGCCGCCCGCCTGCCCTGCTAGCCAACAAACAACAACAACAACAACAACAACAACAACAACAACAACAACAACAATAACAATAACAATAACAATAACAACGAAAGCGACGACGACAAGCCGACGACAACAACGACGACAACGACGACAACAACGACAACAACAACGACAACAAATTTGTTGTATGTATGTATGTATGTATGTATGTATGTACCGCCAAACTTGCTGCCGAATTTCTTGTCGTCGTCATAGTCTGCACCGCCCCTGCCCCCGAATGTGTTGTCTCCATCTAACATACATACACACAGACATACATGCATACATACATACACAAAGACGTACATACAAAAAATAAATAAAATAAAATAAATGTATGCTATCCTATCCTATGCTATGGTATAGGTATGAAGGTTAGCAAGGCGGGCGGTGCGGCGTCCTATCCTATGCTATGCTATAGGTGTGAAGGTTAGCAAGGCGGGCGGTGCGGCGTCCTATCCTATGCTATGCTATAGGTGTGAAGGTTAGCAAGGCGGGCGGTGCGGCGTCCAATCCTATGCTATGGTATAGGTGTGAAGGTTAGCAAGGCGGGCGGTGCGGCGTCCTATCCTATGCTATGCTATAGGTGTGAAGGTTAGCAAGGCGGGCGGTGCGGCGTCCTATCCTATGCTATGGTATAGGTGTGAAGGTTAGCAAGGCGGGCGGTGCGGCTGACCGAGCCCTGCTTGAGCAAAGGCATGTTCGAAGTTGTTATCATCCATTCCTAGGGCAGAAAGAGGGGGAAAGGGGAGAGGAAAGGGACTTGAGACTCGTAATGTATTGGGATTTGTACGTATAACAATGAGAATGTGTGTGTGTGTAAGTGTGTACAAAGGGGTGAATGGGTAGGTGGGTGAAAGGGTGGTGTAGGGTGGGATGGGAGAAGGGGGGGGAGGGGGGGGGAGCTGAGAAGGCTGGGAGGGGCGCTAGTGATAGAGATAGGTAGGTAGGTAGGTAGTAGGTAGGTAGGTAGGTAGGTTAGTAGTAGTGGTAGTAGTAGTAGTAGTAGTAGTAGTAGTAGTAGTAGTAGTAGTAGTAGTAGTAGTAGTAGTAGTAGTAGTTAGTAGTAGTAGTAGTAGTGGTCATGCCGGCAAACTGCGCCGTGTGTGTGCTGTGCTGACCCCAG
>WBZZ01003758.1:0-2500 GCA_019918135.1 Paulinella micropora | reverse complement strand
ACGAAGAATTGACGATAAGCTCTAATGACACCCCCGCAAGGGCAGTTCCAACACTTCCAGACGGGCCGGTATGTTCAATGAAAATACTGGTCCAGAAATAGACCGGTATGTTCAATGAAAATACTGGTGGCACCGACGGGAATCGAACTGGCGACAGGGCCCAGATGGTAGAACTTGACCACTGTGCTATCACGGTGTCCAGATAATAATAATAATAATAATAATAATAATAATAATAATAATAATAATAATAAATAATAATAATAATAATAATAATAATAATAATAATAATAATAGTGCTTCTCTGTCAATGGCTGATGCAAATCTGCACATGCGCCTCCATCGTCTCACCCGTGAGGGGAGTACGAAGAATTGACGATAGGCTCTAATGACACCCCCGCAAGGGCAGTTCCAACACTTCCAGACGGACCGGTATGTAATAGTAATAATAATAATAATAATAATAATAATAATAATAATAATAATAATAATAATAATAATAATCAACCGGCATAGCGGAGTTTAAGATCTTCGACAGGCGCCCAACGATCCTCCTCCCCAGTATCATCCACCAAATGGTTTTGAGTTGGCATCACAGTTTAACGCCGTAAGGCCATGGGGCTGGAGCTCTGATAAACAAGCGTGCCTAAGTTTTTATCATCAGGTAATAATAATAATAATAATAACAATAATAAGCTGCATTGAGTCCTGACTCTGTGAGAGGTGAAATACCAGTAAATAGTAGAGAGGTCACGAACTCGTTTGCAGGCTTGTGTGCAACTTTTGTACTATCCCCAACGATAGCTCAATGGAAGAGTAAGTCGGTAATATAACCAAACACAGTCCTCAAAAAAGAGAATGATGTCTCGTTATATTAGCTCAGTGACGCAAAGACAAAAAGCAGCCAAAAGACCAGGATCAAATTGGCATTTCAGACGTGTCCGGCCAGACGAAATCTATAAATAAGTTTTTTACCGGATAATTCGGGGGGTGATGTCCACAGTACCCCCTCCCAGTTTTTTATGGCGGAACTTCGTTTCCGACATAATACGCTTTGAACTGATTTCTTTTCTGACTAAGATTCGTTTAGAGTTATGTATGAAGATACATCAACCCACGAATTAGCGGTTATAAAACAATAATGATACTTGCCCCGGTACCAATCGTATATATACTCTAGCACATTCAGTATCTATATTAAAATCTTCCTCTTTCTTCTGTCGATAAGATATTTGTGCAGTATGTCCAAGTATAATGTTTTATGGTTGAGTAATAATGTAATGTCGCCATTTCCATATATATGTAATAACCGGTCGTCGGTTTCCATAAATACATTTACTTTTTGTGAAGACATACCCTTGTATAAATCGGTATCATTTAATATAGTGTCAGGTGATCAAGTCTGACGACTATATCCGAAGTTGGGTTGAGTGCGCCCTAACCTTGCGATATGCCGATACAAGTAGAGATCGATGGAATCCGGTGTAGTAGTTCATGTTATTAAAATATATCAGTTCTTGATTAGACTGTAGAGTCTTTAATGAGATCATCATTCTGGTACTCATGCGGGTCGTATCCAGGAAACACCATCGCTCACTCAAATAGCGATCCCGTAACGGTGCTGTTTCGTGGCCGTCTCGTCTGTCACTGCCGAAGCAAGAGAATAGAATGCCTATTTTTTGTCAGCTGTGTCTTGTTAATCTCTAGAAGAATGAATGCTGTAGTAGCTTTAATATCTAAGTAAGGTTGTCGGGACGATATTGGATCAATGCTATGTTCGCAATCGATCAGGTCCACAATACTTCTAGAGAAAAAAATACTTACTATAGACGCCGTTTACGCGCGCGGACTCCTTTACCTGGTGGAGGACCTCCAACCAAAGTTAAGTCTAAGGTAGACTGTTCGAGGACGTCCCAAATTTTGTGAGGGATTGCGCCTTGTGCTAAGTCAAAAGGAATGTCCAGCACCCCTCGTGGTAGTGCTTGTATGGTCCACGCGGTATGATCTTTATCTGTGGGAGATATGGTATCATCCCATGTCTCAAGTTTCTTGGCGTCTTTATATACTGGAAGGTATTGTCTTACTTTAGGATCTTCCACTGGATCCAGACTCCTCCAGAAATGTAAGACTGGTTGTATTATTTGTGCCGCAGTCGAAATTCGATTCGATCGCGTATGGCGTTTGTGAGGTACTGCCATGACTCTCATGAGATATAAATCTGAGAGCGTGTCATCGGCTACGTGTTGAGCCGCAGGCCTCACCAAGTAAAAAGCGTCTTTGGCCCATGAAATATGTCCAATCGCATCTCCTTCTTTCCAACTGGGGTGAACGAGAGTGTCATTGCCCGCGCGAGGGTCTTGATCTCCGTCATCGCTCCCCTCTTGATGGACTCCTTGCGAACGTGCCGTCCTTATCGCCTTTCTCGGTCGGTCGTAGATAAGGTCATTTTGCGCTCTCCTTATTTGCGCCTCCGTGAACTTTCCTTCCGGCACGTTCGACT